>APFE030176186.1:12195-25794 GCA_000404065.3 Pinus taeda
ATAAATATTTTAAACAATGTGATTAATATTATAAATCACACAATTAATATTATAAACCTTAATATTAAAAAACCCAATATTATATACCCTAATATTAGAAACCCAACATTTCATATTTTAATACTAAATACAATATTGTACACCCAAAATTAAAAACTGCAATATCACAAATCGAAGGGACTAATATTATAAACTCAAGGGGAAATAAATGCAAGGATTTAATATTACGAATCCAAGGGAAAATATAGAGAAGGGAGAATATTAAAACCTAAGATTAAGAATAACAAACCCAAAGGATTAATAAACCTAAGGGAAAATAAATCGTAGGAATTAATATTATAAACCCAACTAAAAATAACATTAAGGGAAAAATATTAAACATTCAGACTAATAAAAATAAACCCAAGTGACTAATATTATAAACCCAATGGAAAATAAACTAAATGGAAAAAAACTATATCCTAGGATTAAAATGTTACATTATTAATAAGAATAATGTGATGTATCATGATATCAAGCTTTAGTATTAAACTGAATATTATAAATCCTAACACCATGTAACCCAATATTATAAGACCTAAGATTAGTATTATAAACCCTAATATTAGTATCATAAACTCTAATAATAAACCCAAGATATTAATGATAAAAACCAAGCACTAATATTAGTATTATCAACTCTAACAATAAACAAAGATATTACTGATATAAAACAAAGTGATTGATTTTATAAACCCTTAGGAAGAATAGACCCAATGGGTTAATATTATAAACCGAGGGGATTATTAATATCATAAATCCAAGGAATATATATTATACACTCTTAGGATTAACAAACATAAGGGATTAATATTAATTAGTATTATAAACCCTAAAATTATAAAACCCAATATTATAAACTAAACATTTCAAACCCTTATATTAGAAGGTCAAGGGATTATAAACCAAGGGAATAACATTAAACCGTAGGATGAATATTAAACCATAAGAAAATCTAAGATGGATATTATAAACCCTAAAACAGACATTGTTCAACATGGTTTACCATGGTTGACCATGGTTTAATATTAAAAATCCAAGGGAATAACAATAAACCCTAAGATGAATATTAAACCATAGGAATATAAACCCAAGGGATTAATATTGTAAACACTAGGCTTAATATTAAGATCTAGGAACATAAAGCCTATGATTAGTATAATAAAACCAAAGAATTTATATTATAAATGTAATGGATTATAAACGCAAGGGATCTATATTAAACCCTACGATTAATATCTTTTTTTCTATGTAAAGACTAACTCTATTAAAAGAGTAAAAATATAGTTACAGAGCGATCAAGATCTTAGAGGAGGTATAGGACATTCCAACAGTACACACAGACAGTCCCAGAATTGGGATTAACCTGATACAAAAGCCCAGAGCTATATAGAGAAAGCAGGGCAGGGTGATAGCTCTCAGAAAAAGACAGAGTGTAATCTAAAACCATACTGACAGGACTGGCTAGTTGTTCCTGAGCAGAAAAACAGACCCAAAATTTTGAAACTATAACCTCGCTATAAGCCTGAGACAGAGAGGTGTTAACAAAAGCCATATAGGCATTACAAAAAGGGATGGAAAACAGAGAGAGAACCAAAGAAGAAACCATAACCTAGAAGTCTTCAACTAGTTGAATCATTTTCCAGAATCTCCTGCTCCACAGGGCAAGGATAACCCATCCACGTGTCGTCCACATTCTCCCTGAGAGCTGAATCGTTGCTGTCTAGAGGAGCTGTCAACTATCGTGTGTTATCCATGCTATCTGCCGGTCGATCAGAAATAGGAGCGTTATATTGATTGCTAGCAGGAGGCTTGGAGATGTCGCCCTCAATTCCTTTAGCCTACGAATTTCCTCCATGGAACCCAAAACCCACATCTATCCTCTGTTGCGCGCTGCCTCCTTGAGATTGAGTAGAAGGGGTGTTCGTATCAACAGAAGGCTGAGCTTCTTCCTGTTAGAAGATAACCGTAATGATGGCTGATAGAATGGGCTGGCTAATGCGATTGTGGAACGTGAACTGGGTAGTTTGAAAGGAATTATGCGGGAGTGGCCTATTGGTTTTAGAGGTGGGTGAAGCCGAGGCCAGAGGGATGATAGGCGGAGGAGCAAACTAAGAGTGCCCACGACCTCCATGACCTCCACCTTGGTGGCAGCTACCACGACGGTGGACCATTGGCACAATGGCAGGATAGCCTGGAGGAGACGAAGAACCAAGAATTTAGCAAATGCGAGAGTGAGGTTGCCTGAAATGCCTGACAATCCAGACATGCAGCGTCACCTTCAAACCACGACAGGAATGAGATCCTGGTGATGAATGCATGGGGGGAGGCCAGTGGTACATATCAACAGGAGGAGCTGAGGCCGCCATTAAAACCTAGCCTAGTGAAATTTCTCGAGTCCTCTGCATAATCAATTTCGCGTGAGGAGTGATCTACCTGCAAATATTATACATCTCCTATCTGCGGGAAGGCCTGGGAAGGTGCACATTGCTGCCACCTGCTGTACCAGCTGCCTCCATAATGATGAGCCGTCATTAATAACCTGTTAATGCACCCACATCTGAGTGAGTGTCTTCTGCCTGGTATCTATCATTCTTCATAATATTGTTGTAATTCATAAGTTGGCAAGCTGAGACAAGGCTGCAGAATGAACCTAGATGTAATTCCAACCTGCATTACACTCCAAGATTAGCAAGAATGTCTGCAACTTTATTTCCTTCTCGTCAGGTATGCTTGATGTAAATGGCCCTGTGCCGAGAGAGCCAGATAGCAATG
Organism: Pinus taeda; assembly: GCA_000404065.3. Classification (NCBI taxonomy): domain Eukaryota; kingdom Viridiplantae; phylum Streptophyta; class Pinopsida; order Pinales; family Pinaceae; genus Pinus; species Pinus taeda. The sequence goes on from APFE030176186.1 coordinate 15,010, forward strand.
AGCTCAAAACTTTTTTCCATTTGCCATGTTTTACTTACCTTGTGTGATGAAGTACCTTGCAAAATTTTTGAGACCATGTTTATAATAATCTGAGAATCCCCTTCTATGATTAGCGGAAAGAATCCTTTATCTTGAGCTATAATGAGACCTTGCCATAAGCCTTCCAATTCCACTGAGTTGCTAGTGTCCCATCCTTTTGATCCAAAAAAAGATAAAAGGGGAGCACCTTGATGGTTTCTAAAGATTCCTCCAAACTCTGAATTGCCTGGATTGCCCTTTGAGGCTCCATCAAAATTTAGCTTTATCATATTAGGTGGTGGAGGGAGCCATTTTGTGGATGGTCCATCTAGAGAGGATAGATTTCCTTTGGAGATGAGCTCTAGATTTAGTTGGATATTCCAATTTGTCCAGATGGATTATTCTTGCGGAAGAGAAGGAATGTCATCCTGGGACCAGGACCAGATGGAGAGGGATTCTTTAATATTTTGGCAGAGAACGGTCCAGAGGTTTTCCATGGGCATGGATTGGTCCTTAAATACTCATTGATTCCTTTCCTTCCATATGTTCCACATTAGGAGTCCAGGGATAAGCATCCATAGAGTGTTTAGAAGTTTCCTTTGATAAGTTTTTTTGTTCCATTGGCGGACTGTAGCTGTGATATCTCCCTGGACTCGCCCATCTTTTTGGTAGCAAAAGTTGACTTTTTCCCACAGCTTACGTGCTATGCAACAAGATTGCATAAGATGCTTAACTGATTCTTCCTCTTTCTTACAGTTGGGGCATCTAGAGGGTCCGTAATAATTCCTTTTCTGGAGATTATCCCATGTAAGGGTTTTATTGTGACACAGTAGCCACAGAAAGATGGAAACTTTCGGCCAATTGGGTGGGTTCCAAACTTTGCTCCATAGTCCATCTTTGACTATATGCTCCTTGAGTATTACGTTGTAGGCTTCCTGTGTGGTGAAAGTACCTTTTTCCTCACATCCCCACCTAAGGATGTCCATCTCCTTAGAAAAAGGATTTCTCCTCTTTTGTAGTTCTCAAGAAAGAGCTTGCTAAGCCTATTCTGTACCATCCCTTAGGTTTTGATCTGCGTCAATCCATCTTTTGTGATCCTGTGTGGAGGAAGGCTTCCAAAAATTATTGACCCAGTATAATTCATGCATATCATGCTCCGGAAGCTACAGGTGAGAAAGAATAATCTTAACCTTTGGCAGCTGCAGCCAGGAGTCCTCCCAGAATCTAGTTGTGTTGCCATTCTTGATTTCCCAGAAGCCATGTTGTTGTATTAATTTCCTATGTTGTTTGGCTGAGTTCCATATTATTGATCCAGTGCTATCTTCTGACATATGTATTCATTCTTCAATTGGACTGTTGCTTGGATATTTCGCTGTCCACAGAGGCCCAGGGGATGAGGGGCATAGAGAGCCATCTCCAACAAATTTTTGCACCCATGGCTTTGTTGGTGTGAGCCATATCCCTCAAACCAATGCCACCAGCACATTCCGGAAGGCAGACTTTATTCCATTTTACAAGAGCCCACTTACGGGTGGGACCAGAACTTCCCCATAAGAAGGAACATTGGAGTTTCTTGGTTTCCTTGAGGACCCATTTGGGGGCAACCAAAATAGAGAAGAGGTATAGCGGCATGGAATGAAGAATAGCTTTTATGAGGATTAATATGCTGGCCATATTAAGGGACTTATGAGTTCAGAGGAAGAGACGAGCTTCTAATTTTTCCAAAAGGATTTTCCAGGAGGAGTGTTTGAGAGCTGAGGCCATTAGAGGTGCCCTAAGATATTTGGAAGGTAGAACGACAATGGTGAAACCCAGGATACAAGATATGGTTGCTTGAGTTGTTGCATGGGTGTTGAAAAAAAGATTTGGGACTTGATTTTATTGACATTGGCTCCAGAGGCTTTGGAGAAGTTGGACAGAAGAGATTTTAGATGATGGACTTCTAGAACAGAGGGATGACCAAAAAGCATGTTGTCGTCAACAAAATGTTGGTGGGAAAAAGCAGGGGAATTATAAAAAGATAATACTTTGATGAGATGAGATTGAAGGGCTGAATGAATACTGTGACCCAATCCCTCTGCCATGATAACAAAGAGGAAGGAGAGAGAGGATCTCCCTGCCTAATTCCCTTGGAGGGACGAAAAGTAGGTGAAGGTATGCCATTGATTAACAAAGAAAAGAAAGATGAAGATAACAGACTCATAATCCATCTTACCCAAGGAAGAGAAAAACCAAAAGCTATTAGAACTTTCCTTATGTAAATCCAGCTTAAGCTAAACCCTAGGATTAATATTATCAACACTACCAATAATATTATACCCTAGGAATATGAACCCTTGTACTAATAAACCCAAGGGATTGATGTTATAAACTACTAATAAAAACAAGGGATTAATATTAAAAACCTAAAAACCTCAAAGGATTAATATTGTAAACCCAAGGTATATAAACCCTAAGATAAATATCATAAACCCTAAAACAAACATGGTTGACCATGATTGATTTTTCATGTTATGCAATATTATGAACCAAAAATAAAAAATGCAATATCACAAATCCAATGGACTAATATTATAAACCCAAGGAGAAATAAACACAAGGATTAAATATTACAAACCCAAGAGAAAATAAAAAGAAGGGGAAAATATTAAACCCTAAGATTAAGAAAAATAAACACACAAGATTAAAAAACTAAGCGGAAATAAATCCTAGGAGTTAATATCATAAACCCAACTAAAAATAAACCTAAGGGAAAATAAATCTTATGAATTAATATTATAAACCAAATGAAAAATACACCTAAGGGAAAAATATTAAACCTTAAGGTAATAAAAATAAACCCACGGGAAAATCAACTAAACGGAAAAAACTAAATCATGGGATTAAAATGTTACATTATTAATAAGAACAATGTGATATTATAAGACATAAGATTAATATTATAAACCCTAAGATTAGTATCATAAACTCTAATAATAAACCAAAAAATAAGATTAGTATTATAAACTCTAATAATAAACCCAAAATATTAGTGATATAAAGAGAAGTGATTATTTTTATAAAGCATTAGGAATAATAGACTCAATGGGTTAATATTATAAACCCATGGGATTATAAATATTATAAAACCAAGGGATAAATATTATAAGCTCTTAATATTAAATAACAAAAGGGATTAATATTAATATTAATAATATAGACCCTAAAATCAACCCAATAATATAAAATGAACATTTCAAACGCTTATATTAAATTTGATATTATAAAACCAATATTAAAAATCTCAATATTATAACCTCAAAGTATCAATACTGTAAACTCGAGCGGAAATAAACTCAAGGGGTTAATGCTATAGGCCCAAGACAAAATAAACCTAAAGGTAAAATATTAAACTCTCGGATTTATAATATAAACCCAAGGGATTATAGCCCATAGGATTAATATTATAAACCTTGCAAATGCTATTTTTATCCTCGACAATATCACAAGGCCGAGAAAGGAGATTCATAGAGGTAACCTCAAACTACTTAGGATTTAGTAGCTAGCCCTGCTACGCTAGGGAGGGCTCTCTCTATAAATCTCATAGCCAAATATGAATAGAGTGGGAAAAAGATATTAGGCTTCGTATGTTTCAGCTCTAAGGTTTAAATATTTTAGGGTCTTTCTTGATCAGGACTGAAAATCAAGGAAGTAGGTGAGGTCTCAAGGTTTGAGTTGCAAGAGATATAAAGGAGCAGGGTAGGTATGCCTTTGTGATACTTTGGGGTTTTGTCAATGTAGTGTAGGGTGAAAAATAAAAGGTTCAAAATGAGCATGGAAAACACGAATTAGTTTATCAAAAGATAGATAACACAAACATGAAATTCCTAAGAAAACAGAGCTTAAGCTTAAGAATTATGTTTAAATCCTCTTACGAAAATCACTGAAAAACATAGATATGGAAAGGAGATGAAATTACAATTTATATAAAACTATAACAGAGAGAAAACATTATAAAAGACTCCCAACACAAGAATTGCTGAATAATAGCTACAATTGACCTTTGATTTCCTGTAAAAGATGATAAGTACAAGTTACAAGCGTTTCAGTCACTCATGTCCAACCTCTAATACTTTGAAATATGAAGTGTTTATACAATTATTTACAGAAAAAAAATCTTGAAATGGACTACAAGCTTTATTACAAAAATTCATAAAAATAAATCAAGATTACTAAAATATTATTTGGCTGAGTTCTAGTGCTATTTTGGGCATTCTAGTGCAAATGAAGGCTCGAATAGATATTTCCATTAATCCCACTGACTCATAAACTGTGATGTTGTTCCATTTTTTTTGCATTCGATTCTGAGAACTGTTGTAACGAATGTGCAATGTTGGCTCCTTTGGCCATTTTGATGACTTGACCTATTGATGACATCGAATGGAGTATGAAACCGACCATGAGGTGAGATTTAGATGGTGATCAAGACTTTTACTGATTGACTCATCATATTGAGCGATGACATGACCAAAATGACATTGGGCCATCAAATGGAGCGAGTAGTAACATACCTAGACATATTAACCACTTACCAATTTTTATTTTAAAATATAACAATTTGACCTAATAACCATATCAACAACTTTGAAAGAGTACTTTTGATCATTGGTGACTAGCACGACTCATACAAAGTAACAAATATTATACACTAAGAATATGAACTCCTATATTAATAAACCCAAGGGTTTGATATCATAAAAGTAAGAGACTAATAAACCAAGGGATTATAAACCCATGAGAATAATATTAAACACATGAAATTATTATTATAAACCCAAGGGATATAAATCTTAAGGTAAATATTATAAACCATAAAATAAACATTAAACCCTGAGATTAATATTATAAACCTTCGGATCAACATTATAAACTTATTCAATTAATAAACCTAGGGGATTAATATTAAAATTTCAAGGGAATAACATTAAACCTTATGATTAATATTAAATCGTAGGAACATAAACCATAGGATTAATAATCCCAAGGGATAAATATTATAAACCAAAGTGATTATAAACGAAAGGGATTAATATCAAACCACAATATTAATATTATAAATAATAGGCTTAATATTAAACCATAGGAATATAAACCCTATGATTAATATTAGAAACCCTAGGAACAATATTATAAACCCAAGGGATTACTAAACCCATTGGATTAATATTAAAATCTCGAGGGATTATAAACCGCAAAGAATAAAATTAGTCCCTAGTATTAATATTAAAACCTAGGAATATAAACCCCAATATTAATATTATGAACCTTTGGATTAATATTATAAAACCAAACGATTATTACAATAAATCGGAGAAATTGATAAACATAAAGGATTAATATAAACTAAATGGATTATAAACCAAGGGTATTAATTTTAAACCTAGGGGATTAATATTAAAAACCTAAGGTATTAATAAACCCTAAAGATTAATATTAAAAATCCAAGGGATTGATAAACCCAAGGGATTGATATTAAACACTAAGACTAATATTATAAACCCTAGTACTACAAATTATAAAGACAATATAAAAATTTAATATTAGAAACTAAATATTAAAATGTGCTAACATTATAAACCTTGTATTAAACCCAAGTTTTGTAATGTAACAATCTGAATTATTAAAGCGTAAGATGAATATTAAATCATAGGAATACAAACTGTATGATTAATAAACCCAAGAGATAAATATTGTAAGCACTAGAAATAATATCAAACCCTATAAATATAAACCCTATGATTAATGTTATAAACCAAAGGCATTTATATCATAAACCTAATGGATTATAAATCCAAAGAATCTATATTAAGCACTATGGTTAATATTATAAATCCTATCAATAATATTATCAGCTAGGAATATGAACCCTAGATTAATAAACCCAAAGGATTCATAATATGCAATAAAGGCACTAAGAACAACATGTGATTAATACTAAAAACCTAAAAAACCAAAAGGATTAATATTATAAACCCAAGGTATATAAAACCTAAGATAAATATTATAAACCATAAAACAAACATGGTTGACCATGGCTTATCATGGTTGACCATGATTTATCATGGTTGACTGTTGTTTACTGTTAAAAAATGAAGGGATTATAAACCCAAGGGAACAACATTAAACCGTAGGATGAATATTAAACCATAGGAATGTAAACCATTAAATTAATAAACCCAAGGAATTAATATTTTAAATACTAGGCTTAATATTAAACCTTGAGAACATAAACCCTATGCTTTATATCATAAACCCAAGAAATTTATATTATAAACCTAATGGATTATAAAATCAAGGAATCTATATTAAACCCTAGTATTAATATTACAAACCTTATCAATAATATTATACCCTAGGAATATGAACCCTTAAATTAATAAACCGAAGGGATTGATATTGTAAACCCAAGGTATATAATCCCTAAGATAAATATCATATACCGTAAAACAAGCATGGTTGATCATGATTGATTTTCATATTGAGACAATATTTTTGAGAATGTGAAGTTGGACCATGGTTGACCATGATTGATTTTCATATAAAGAGAATCATTGTCCCAATGTGAGATTAGAGCATGGTTGATAATGGTTGGTGATGGTTGACGACTACTGATTTTGATATTAAGATAAAAATTAAAACAATGTTGCATTCAACCATGGTTGACCATGCGTCATTTTCATATCGACCATATTTTACCATGATTGATTTTCATCTTGATATAATATTTGTCACAATGTGGCATTTGACCGTGGTTGAATATCGATGATTATGACTGAATATGGCTCGCAATGGTTGATTTTCATATTGAGAAAATCGTTGTTATAATGTGACATTGGACCATGGTTCACCATGAATGAAAATGGTTGACAATGGTTGAACATGATTGATTTTCATATCGAGACAACCTTTGTCACAATGTAACATTGGGCCATGGTTGACCACGATTGACCATGATTATATAGCCAATGGGTTTATATTAAATCTTAGGATTAATATTATAAATCCTATGAATAATATTATACCCTCGGAATATGTACCCATAGATTAATAAACCCAAGGGATTAAGATTATAAACCCTAGGGACTAATAAACGCAATAAATTAATACTAAAAACTTAAAATATTCTAGATCCATCGGAATAATATTAAATCTAAGGGCTTAATATTATATAGCCAAGGTATATAAACCCTAAGATAAATATTATAAACCCTAAAATAAACATGGTTGACCATTGTTGACTATGGTTGATTTAAATATTGACACAATCTTCGTCACAATGCGACATTCAAGCATGGTTGACCATGATTGATTTTCATATTGAGACAATATTTGTCATAAAGCAATGTTGGACCATGGTTGACCATGGTTGATTTTCATATTGAGAGAATAATTGTGACAATGTGATGTTGCACCATGGTTGACCATGGATGGCCATTGTTGTCATAATGTGACATTGGACCAAGATAAAATCTTCGTTACAATGTGACCATGATTATTGACAATGGTTGACCATGATTTCTTATAGTTGATTTTCATATTGATACAATCTTTCTCACCATGGGACGTTCAACCATGGTTGACCATGGTCGACAATGGTTGACCATGCTCGATAATGGTTGACCATGGTCGACAATGGTTAACCATGGTTTATTTTCATTATGACAATCTTTGTCCCAATGTGGCATTGGATTATTGTTGACCACAATTGGTGATGGTTAATTTACATATTGACCACAATTTCCCATGGTTGACCGTAATTAAGTTTCATATTGAGACAATATTTGTCACAATGTGATGCTTGAATGAATATTATAAACCCTAAAATAAACATGGTTGACCATCATTGACCATAGTTGATTTTCATATTAACGCAATCTTTGTCACAAAGCGACGTTTCATATTCAGACAATATTTGTCATAATGTGATGTTGGACCATAGTTGACCATGATCAATTTTCATATTGAGACAATCTTTGTCACAATGCAACATTGGGCCATGGTTGTCATAATCTCACTATGGACCAAAAGACAATCTTAGTCATGATGTGACTATGGTTGACCATAATAATATTTAATAATAATAATACTTAATGTTAAAATTAATATTTATAAATATTAATAGCATTAAAAATAATTTAAATATTCACCTTGAATGCTATTTGTACTAATTTAATATTAAATATTAAATATTATTAATAATTAAAATAATAATCCATTAAAATTAAAGTTAAAATTGCCACATTTAATAAATTAAATAAATAGATTAAAATTAGATGATATAATTATAATTTGTAAGGAATTTTCATATTACTATTATTCAAATTATTATTATATTAAAATTAATATAATAGTTAGTAAATAATATTAAAACTTATATTGAAATTTTTAATTGATAGTTATATATAGTGTTAATGATATAAACTATGGCACTAATTAATATCATATTAATAAAATAGTATAATATAAGAATTATCTAAAATTCAGAATTTTAAATATTATTATTTTGAATAATAATATTGTTAAATTATTCATAATAATTAAAGGTTATAAGTAATTATGGTGTTAATGTCATTATATAATATAATCTTATTAAATAAATTTACCAATATTGATAATCAATATTTATAAATATTTAATTAAATAGTAAAAGTAATACTCATATTATATTAATTAAAACTAATAGTCAAAATTTATTTATTTATTGTTATATTGGTAATTTATTTAATTAATATAATACAAGTTATAAAAGAAATATATTATTATTGAGAGGTGTAAGGTTTAATGTACTAATAAAATTAATATTATTCAATTAAGTGTATTAATTATTAATAATAAATAGAATTAAATTAAATCAAAGTAAATATTATTAATAAATAATATTAAAACTCAGTAGACATTAAACATGGGAGGACAGGGTCTTCCCATGAACACTTAGCTGACATCAAACATGGGAGGACGCAGTCTTTTGCCCTGGTACAACATGCAAAAAAAACTAAACACCACTTATGCATTGAAGAGGCCCATGTTATTGCCAATATTGTCCCCTTTAATCACTGAAAGCTTAGGGAGGCTATAGAAATTGAAAAGAGGCTTAGAAATCTGAATAGAAATGATGGATGGAAGATTAGCAGATGTTGGATCCGTGTCCTTTCATCCTACCCAACCTTGCCCTCCCCCGCTCCTACCATACCCCTTCCCCTTATTCTGTGATCTTCTCTTGTCTTTTGACCTTGGATTATCCCTCATCCTGTCTTTGCTCTAGGATTTTAGTTTTATTTAACCCTTTCACTTGTTCTATTATTATGATAAGATAACCATCTATAAGGATAGTAAGAATCTCTTTAAGCCTTAGTTAATCAACATTATTAACATGTTATTTTTTTAAATGATTTTTAAAGGATGATAGATTTTATTAATGAATATTCATTTAACCATTTAGAATTTCTCTTTAGTCGCTTAATAACTTTAAAATAATAATATTTGTTTATATGTTTAGTAGAGTAATCCCTTAATAATACAATCTTAATTTAATTAATATTTAACTGCAACAATATTTAGTTTACTTCTCATTAAATATTAACATTTAAAAATTTAATCGAAAATAACCTTAATAACATTAAAATAATATATTTTTTAAGATATTGCCCTTTCCTCTAAGTTATACCTTTGCTAGGTTAAATTTTTAATCTTTCTTACTATTTCCTTTAATATTAATAATATTAATTTAATTTATACAACTTTAACATTAATAATAGATATATTATTTTATCCTACTTAATTATATGAACTAAAAACAAAGATTTAGTTAATGAGTAATATAATATAATTAAATAGGCTTCAAACTTAATAGAAAAAGTCAAGGAATGTCGTTCTATTAAATATAAATATATTAAGACGTAAAAAAATTAAAAATATTCACTCTAACTAACCAATTAAGAGAACCTTCTTGATTTATTTTACTCTCATAAACTATTAGATTTAATAATAAAATTTACCAAACTAACTTTTGAATTTCTCAATCCCTATCCATCTCTTCAAGTACAATTTCCTCGTCAAACTTAGCCGCTTCCTGATCAAATATAGTCATTCCTAGTCCAATATAGTGGTTGGATGATCTACTCTCTCTATTTAGTTTGATACCTTAGTGTGGTCCTTCAACTTGTCCTCAGGATGAACCACACTTGTTGGTTGGAAACGGGTTGACAAATATATCATGATCTGATTTCACCGAAAAATCTTCTCAATATTAAAACTGTATATGAAAATGTATAAATATTTAAAGTTATTAATGTGAATCATATTGCTAAAAGAAATATTAAATAATATTAATATTAATATTAGTAATAAGCTAAAATAAATTTAAATTACAACATTAATAAATTAAATAAATACCTAAATTTATTATTAATATAGTATAATTTTATAATTTAAATTTGATACTAGTATTAAATTCAAATCATTATTAATATTAATAATCAATATTAGTAATAATATTAAAATTACTTATATTTAATGTTTTATCTTAATTAATATATAATAAATGCATTAACTATTAATAAAATTATATTGTAGATAAAAATTATTAACATTTTAAAATAATGAATCCATATAGATGAGAAGAATTTTTGATAATGGAGGAATGACTTGTTATAGAGTTTTATGAACTCAACGTTTTGAACTGCTAAACGGGTTCATCATGAGGAGATATGACAATAGATTTAAGAAAAA
>APFE030176186.1:44352-57178 GCA_000404065.3 Pinus taeda
CATACACCAGTATTTTGACGTGGTTAAAACCCTCAGAGAGGGAAACAGTCCACGGCCTGCGCCAACGTGGCTACTTCAGGCAATTTATTAATAAAAGAATGAAAATTTACATAAGCTTCTCTCGTGAACAGTTAACCTACAAATGACCCTCCATGCACTTTAAATAGAAATCATGGACCAATCGGGTGTTAAGCCACAGATCAAGTGTCGGTAATATCGAGGAGAGAATGAACCGTGGATCACTACATATCGTGACCGTCGGATTGTAAGTTACAAATGTACATAGTAAAGAAACACATTTTACCTAACACTATACTAGACCAAGTTACACTCAACTATTTCCTATGTGTCGGAATATCCTAACATTCTGAGCTAAATATTGTCATTACTTTTACGAAAGTATGGTTTAAAATACCTCTTATTCTCCTCTCCAAAAAGAAATAAAGAAAACTTAACATAATAATAAGGATGAACATGTACATAGACCTATTATTCTCATATCCACAAAGAAAGAAATAAAACCCAAAATAATAGTATGGATGAACATGTGCATATGTTGCAAATAATAGTATAGAATGCAATCTTTTTAAGCTTGTGAGTAGATATAAAATTAATTAGTAAAATCCAATTTAGTGAGGAATCCTCTTCTTTTGATGGAAGACCTCCTCTAAAATCCATCATTCCAAACTTAATACAACTTCTTGCAAATGAAATGGGAAAATACATTATATCCTCCAAAAATATAAAACTTTCCAACTAGAATTGAGTTTTCCACCCAGTATTAATATTCGATGAACTTTAAAACATATTGACCATCATCAACCACAACTATTAAATATTCTCACGTCACACATTAAATATTAAACAATGCCAATTCCCATGGAATAATGGATTAGCTTCTCACTCGTCCATTTTCCCTGAATCTAATTATGTCATGTTTAAATATTTATTCCTTGTTCCATTTTTCTCCGTAGTACATAGCTTCACACATTAATCTTTGTGGGTACATTTTCTCCTTTTCCAGATTAGGTTGCCCATGACAAATATTTTCGAGTTTCTTCAAAGAATTGTTATTTGTCAATCTCGATCATCTCAGCCAACAAAAAACAATTTAGGGAAACGTACCATCATACATTTTTGTGCATAAATATAAAGGCTTGAAAAATAATATCAGTGATGGAATTTTTTAATGGAATTCTTTTAATGTTGCAATTACCTTTGGAAGAGTTGCACCATAAATTCAAGTTGTGTAAACAATTATTTTATTCCAATTCATTCAAAGGGAAGCCACATTCATTTATGGTTCTCATTCAGGGTTTTAGCTTTCGTTCCTGGTAACGGCTTTCGCGACGAGGATGTTGACAAGACTGAAGGCTAACGAATCAAACTCGTAAGGAATGATCAATCAAATTGATCTTTCGGGGTTTAGAATTTTTGAAAAGAAAACTTCTATAACGTGTACATTTGAAAACATCCATATTTCAACCTTTTTGTATTAACACGTTCATTATGGCAGTTTCAAATCTGCCATGTTTCAATTTCATTAGGGAGTGGAGTTACTAATAAAAAATATTAAAATATTTGTAAGTGTTTGTAACATTACTAATATTTATAACTGTTTATTAAACCTAATTATATGGGTTTTTACAATTAATTTAGGCTATCAAAACTTATGGTTATTCCTCCATGTTTCCTTTTCTCCATATATATATTCCAACCAGCATAAGTTCCACTTCGCATGTCTCAGCAAAGAGAATAAGAGAATATGGCAGGCTAGATGTATGAGGATGCTCTGGCAGGAAACCTTAATGTTATTTATCCCGGTTGTCATTTATTCCTCCATGTTCCAACCATCATACCTTTAAGAATGTAAATAGATATTGGTTTTTTAATTATTTAAAATTTAAGTTCTATAATATTCATATGTGGTCATAAACAAGAGTATCAGGATTTTGGTAAAGTTTTATTTTAAACATGGTTTAAATAATTGATTTAAATATGCAAAAAAGTTATCAGTTTTAATTTCATTCATGGGAGTGGCTAAGACTAAAATGTACCCTCATCTTTAGACTTATACCATGCAATCAAAATGATAAATTATTAAAGTGCCCAATTACAGTAGGAGGCCAATCAAAATAATCAATTCAGGAATGCATTAAAGTGGGCCCTTACAATAGGAGAGATGTCTATGGACTTAAATATTACGCAATACTACAGTGTATAATACAAACTACACTATATAATACACGCTCGATAATCGTTATATCATGAATAAATGTTAAGAGATATATAAAATTAATCGTATTACATTGGTTATAGGGCCAAACTCTTCTCTTTCACAACATCGTTGGAGATAAAACAACTAAGAATACACTATTCTGGCCCATGAACTATGTATTAAAAGAAAAAATAGTGATAATAGCAGAGACGTAAACTTGCACAAAGGAATTGACTGTTGGAGAATGGGTGACCGACCTCTAGGAGATCATAAGGGGGTGAGAGTGTGCTTGTCGTATTCACTGGAGAATGCAAGGACTCTGATACAGAGAATGTAAGGACTATGGCAACGAGGGTGACAACCTGCTTGCTATATTTACTGGAAGATGTACAGAATCCAGACAGCCAATCCATAGGGGAACAACATTGCTAATTGGTAAGAATTAACACTAACGTGGAACTACTACTTACTGCTGTGTTATTTTTTTACTCAATTAATTTGAAGTCAATTTAAATCCCAACTACTATATACATTACCTAGGTAGTAGAGATTGTGAATGTGATAAACCTTTCTTCTTTCTTCTGACTCATCTGTTTCTGTTTTCAGGAGCTCAGGAATATGGCAATGAAACCGTGCCATAGCACAGATGTTGCACGACATTGCTGCATGTCATACAACTTACAATTGCTGCATGTCACCCATCTGTGAAGGTGCTTCCACATAGAGATGATCTGTTCCATATCATATAAACTGCAATTGCTGCATGCCGCACATCTTACAGAAGCCTGTGAAGGTGCTTTCACATAGAGATGATATGTTGCATGGAACTTAAACAGGATTGCACAGCGTTTCTTTTTATCCTCCGGACTGCATTTGTTGCTCAGCCTCGACTACGTTGCGCTTTTGTCAGACGTATCCTTAGTGTTTTGCACTATCGTCACATTAAACATTCTATCTCACTGCCATGGACTACCAGATTGACCACTCAGAAAGTTATATTTTTAGATTATTTTTTTAAGCGTGACAATTTGGAAAAAACTTACAACAGGGTAACAAAGTTACATTGTCAAGTCGTTAACTATGAGAAGTTCTCATTGTGTAAGTTGATAAATTCACAAATAAAATTATTTTAGAAAATAAATCTCATAAATATGTGATTTTCTTCCAAGTTTTATGTTTGAAATAATAATTTCAATTGCAGAATTATTTTGCCTTGCGATGTGATGAGATCTAAGATCGCAAATCGCATGCATGCTTGGATCCTCTGTTCGGTTCACTTGATTTCTTCGATTGCGATGTTGCGATGCAATCCCATAGCAAATTGCACCAATATAATAGTGTTCCATTTTTTTTCTCGAGCAGATTGTGATACTCCGATGCCATCGAATTGAAGTCAACGGTTGAAGTACAGGCCTGCGTCAAATGAATTTGACGTGAAATAAAAGTTTCTTTACCGCCAGTTTTGTCAGTAAAACATTAAATGTAATTTACTGTGGGTTGGTAAGTTTTGGTAAAGATTTTAATTTTATTTGAGCGGGAGTATGGGCACAAGTAAAAGTTGGTAAAACCATTTAATTTTATTGTTTTTGTTTTAAGGCAACATGGCAAGTGAAAACTGTTGTAAGTTTTTTTTGTTGTCTCATATATATATGTAATGTTTTTTTGTGTTAAAGTGTGAAGAGGAAAGAACGCAGCAGTGCCTATGAAAATATACACAAAAGTGTAAATGAAATGTAATTGAAAGAGAGGAACAACACTGCATATGTAACACGCAGTAGAGTGAACATAAAAGAAAGGCCGCAGCAGCGACTTTTTTGTAACAACAGTTTTGTTAATGAATAGAAATGAAATCTGTTGGTGTGTGAAAGCTCTGTCCTCTGCTCAAATAAATTTTAAGTTTCCGCTGTGTTAAAGATCGTGTGCAGAAAAACAGAGCATTGTCTTTGTGTGTTAAGTTTATTTGTTTTTTGGAATTTTACGAGAAAAAATCCTAACATTGGTATCAGAGCTTGTCCAAGCACTTTGAAGGTGTCAAAGAACCTGTAGGAAGGTTTCTTGCTGCATCAACTTCTCCAGCAGAGTGAAGACTCAGTCAAGAAAGGTTTCAGGTATTTGTCAAGTTTTTTTTTGTGTGTTGCTGTTGAAGAAACATTCAGTGATTTTAAAAACACAGTAAGGTATTTAGAAGCATAGTTAAGAATGGCAAGGTCAAGGAAGAAAGTCTCGAGTCCTCCTAAAAATGTGTCTCTCTCTACTACTAAAATAGAAGGCAATCCATTTGAAAACATTCTATTTGAGGCTCCAAGGTTCAATGGGAACTTTTATATATGGGAAATAAAAATGAGGACTTTCTTACAGTCTGAAGGAATTGAAATTTGGGAATCAGTGATTGATGATAGCAAGATGGATAGAGAATCCAAGGAGTACAATGCAAAAGCAGCAAAGACAATCTTGGATGGACTCCCTGATTTTCTAAAGAAGAATCTAGGAAAATATTCATCAACAAAGGATATATGGGACAGACTTCATGACCTTCATGCAAAGGGAGCACTGACCATGACCATCAGTCAAGAAGGAGATCTTGAACCCATCATAGAAGCTGAAAGTGAGAAGGTAAATCACATCAAGCTTCAAATACGAGAAAGGGATGAAGAGTTTGCCAAGCTTAAGAAGGAACTTGATCAAAGCAAAAGGAAGCATCATGAAGAAGTCATATCCATGACAAATCAGTTGAATAAAGCAAAGAAGCAGGAAGATGCCTTGTCAAGTCAACTTGAACAAAGGTACAAGAGAGTGAACAAACTTGTAGAAGAGATTGGACAGTACAAGGTAGAGGTCTCCTCCCTTAAGTCTGAACTACAAGAAGCCATGAAGCAGGCACAAGAAGCTGAGAAGAAAATGGAGAGCAGTCAAGCAAAGAATGAAGAAATCTTGAAAATGAAGTCAGATATCATCTCCCTTAAAATAGTAGCAGCTGAAGCTACTCGTAGCAAGGAAGAAACTGAGGAACAACTTGCAAAGAAGAATAATGAGTGTGAAAGATTGGAAGAAAAGATTGTCCTCCTCAGGAAAAAGGTTGAAGGGATGAACAAAATCATGAAGAGCTCTCAAGCCTTGGATGACATGCTCAGCTATTACAGAATGAAAATGCTATAAGCAAAATAGATGTGAAGAAGCCAGAAAGAAATGGTGATTCTCCTAGTTCCAGCAAAGGCAAGGAGAAAAATCAAGGCTACAATAAAAGGAATTCAGCTCCAAGTAGAAAACCAGCTCCAAAAAGAAATGTTGATCATGTCAAAGAGGCAAGAGGCAATGGTTGTCATCAAAGGATCTCAAGGCAGAAAGGCTTCGGAAGTACATCAAGGAAACCTCCATCTCCCAGGTACCAAAGTTCATTTTTTGGTTATTGTTATTGTTGTTCAAACTTTGGTCATATGGCAAAATACTGTAAAGCATTTCATAGAGATAGATGTTATGGTCTCCGACAACCTCCAAGAAAGAATTTTACAAGAAGAAATCATGAAATTTTATTCATAAACAATGTAGAATGTTTCAAGTGTCATAACATTGGGCATATGGCACGTGATTGTAACTTAACATGGGCTCTTACACAAGCTAGAGCCATGCAAAAGAAGAAAGTTACACAAGTATGGAGAAGGAAGGAAATACAGTCTGAAAGTCGCTTGAGCTCTCCAACCAATCTAAGTATCTTTTGATAAGACTCTGCGAAAAGAAGACGATGCATACAATTAAGGGGAGCCTGTAATTCTTGCTCATTATTGTTGAACTATATTAATAGTCATTATTTGATGAAGACCTTCTTAAAGGGGAGTGTTGGAATATTAATTCCAACTGCCGTGTAGGGACAGTGACGACAACACAGTCAATTGGGAATCCGCCATTCTGCAGTAGGAAAACAGCTCAGGAAAAACCAGCTACCTTATCGGAAAACAACCGACCTGCAGCAAATAAATGTTACGTGGAGTAAAAGTTTGGTTGACCAACATTTCAAAAAAAGACATTAAATGAAGTTCAATGGCATTTGTAAATTGTTGGTGAAGATTTAATTTTAATGTTTTGTATTTGGTCACGGGAGTATGGCTCAAAACAAATGTCATATGTTTCTTTACGTATTGTGACCAATGTAGCTACATAAAAAAAAAAGGTTTTTCCCTTGAATAAAAGAAAATGGAATGCGCAGCCATGCATGAAATGTTTTTTGTTGAGAGTGTTTATTTTATGCACAATAGTGCAGAGGTGCAGCAGCATTGAACTTGTGGAAGCAGATGCCATGAAGGTATGTGTTTGTAATGGCTGTTAAATGAATTATATGCATTGTAATGCAAAGTGAGGAGATCCGCACATCAGTGCGAAGGCAGAACAAAAGGCAAGAGATGAAAAGTGAAATGGTTCACAGCAGCGAATAAAAACCCAAGGGAGCACAACAGTGTGACAGGAAGAAAGACTTGCGGCAGCAAATGAAAGTTTGGAATCCCTTTTTACAGGTGCCTATAGTTTCTTGAAACGAATGGGATTGAAAAAGTATTTTTTATATGTAATGTGAAAACTTAGAATTTTAAATGTAATGAGAAATTTCACACATTAGTGAATGTGAAAGAAATTTTTATTTTACAGCAGTAAACCAAAGTAAGAATTTCTCAGCTTACAGCAGCAAATGAAAAAGTTTTTAACATAGTAGTGTGTAGAAGATGCAAGGGTTGTTCATTGCATATGTATTGGCAATGAAACGCATTGTAGTGCGAAGAGGAAAGAAAAAAAGAATGGGGCAACGTGAGAGAATATACACACAATAGTGGGTAAGGTTTTGTTAAGATACAAAAAAAAAAAAAATGCAGTAGTGTGATGATGTTTGGTTGTTCACTGGTGGGAAAGGAAAGGAATGCCCAACGGCACAAATCTCATAATTTTTGTTGGTGAAGATATGCCAGTAATGTGAAGCAAGTGAAGAACGTAGCAGCCCGAGCAGAGTAAATGAAACTAGAAGAATTTTATAGCAGTAAAAGTAATTTTTTTTTTCACACAGCAGTGAAAAAGAGTTATGTAAATTTTGTTTTGTTGGGAGATTGAAATGCATTGAAATGCAGTGTGAATGTAATGAGGTTGTATGCAAGAAAATTTTTATTTTACATAGCAGTGTAAAATTATTTTTAAAATAAGAAGAGTAATATTTTTGCTGTTGTGGAACTGCATCTAAAGCAATATCTGGTTGTAATCCCTCTGTGAGAGGAAGTAAAGTTTTTCTAGTGAATCCCTCTGGTTTAGAGGATGATGCTCTTCAACATAATCTTTGGTGAATCCCTCTGTCAAGAGGAAGATGCTTTTCAACATATACTGGTGAATCCCTCTAGTTTAGAGGAAGATGCTCTTTAGCATAATCTTTGGTGAATCCCTCTATGTGAGGAAGACTCTTTCGTTGTTTGTGGAACTGCTGAAGCAGTGTTGGTGAATCCCTCTGTTAAGAAGAAGAATCTTTTGTAGCAACAGCATGTCAAGGAGTTTGGATGAGAAGAATTTTAAGGTGCTTAGGCCAAGAACAGGCTGCAGACATTTTGACAAAGTCATTGGATCAGAAAAGCTTCGAATTTTTGAGGAAGTGTTTGGGTATAACTGAATGCCCAGTAGTTGAAATTAAACAGGAGTGTTGAAATAATAATTTCAACTGCAGAATTATTTTGCCTTACGATGCGATGAGATCATAGATCGCAAATCGCATGCATGCTTGGATCCTCCGTTCTGTTCACTTGATTTCTCTGATTGTGATGGTGTGATGCGATCCGATCGCAAATCGCAAATCGCACCAATATAATAGTGTTCCATTTTTTTTCTCCAGCAGATTGTGATACTGCGATGCGATCCAATTGAAGTCAACGGTTAAAGTACAGGCCTGCAGCAAATGAATTTGACATGAAGTAAAAGTTTCTTTACTGCCAGTTTTGTTAGTAAAACAATAAATGTAATTTACTGTGGGTTGGTAAGTTTTGGTAAAGATTTTAATTTTATTTTAGCGGGAGTATGGACACAAGTAAAAGTTGGTAAAACCATTGAATTATATTGTTTTTGTTTTATGGCAGCATGGCAAGTGAAAACTGTTGTAAGTTTTTTTTGTTGTCATATATATATGTAATGTTTTTTTGTGTTAAAGTGTGAAGAGGAAAGAATGCAGCAGTGCGTATGAAAGTATACATAGCAGTGTAAATGAAATGTAATTGAAAGAGAGGCACACCAATGCATCTATAACACGTAGCAGCGCGTGAATGTAAGAGAAAGGCCGCAGCAGCGAAATAGAATATACATCAGACACAATAGTCTGAGTGTTTTTTTTGTAAATCCCTCTCTGAGAGAGGAAGACTTTTTTGTAACAACAGTTTTGTTAATGAATAGAAATGAAATCTGTTGGTGTGTGAAAGCTCTGTCCTCTGCTCAAATAAATTTTAAGTTTCCGCTGTGTTAAAGATCCTCTGCAGAAAAACAGAGCATTGTCTCTGTGTGTTCAGTTTATTTGTTTTTTGGAATTTTACCAGAAAAATTCCCAACATTATGTAGTTTTAATATAACATGTGAAGTAGAATACGTATTTCCGTTCAACTTGGATGCAGCTTGTGAGATTGCTTAAACTAATGATCGTCAACACAATTCCTAATCACCAAGACTCACTAATCGTACTTGCTTTCATTGAATTTGTGAATAAACAAGGTCTACAAGCAGTGACAGTCGTTGCCGGGTCTCGAATCCTTAATCAATCCTTGACAAACTTATCGTTGTTGGGTCCGGAATCCTTAATCAATCCTCGAGAGACTTAATGAATCAGCTGTTGAACCAAGCATAACATGTGACTCATTTCGTCCACCATTTGAGATTTAATGCGACAACACTCTGTGGACTATTTTTCATTGTTTCACATGGTTGTTTCTTCATACTATTTAGGGGCTCCAGAATCTCTACGTGAAACAAAACCCCCATCTAATACTTGTCATATATTTGGAATTGCCTATAAATTGAGGGGTTATCTACCAAGTATATATATTGGACTATGCCAAAGTAACAAGGAGGAGACTGGGCAATAATTCAGACCATTACACGTAGTAGTAGCAGCCTAACTTGGCATCAGGGTCTAAAACCTCGCCTTGAGCAGCAAGGAGGTTTAGAGAGGGGGTGCAGAAAGCTCGATTATTCAAATTGCTGGTTCGGATAGGCATTTTTGCATGATTTTTTTGCCAAAATTTAAATGATGTTGTCTGTTTCTAAATCTGGGCTCTCCATTCTTCATCCATATTTTAGCTTGGAAGTATGAGGATTCTAATTGAAGGTTTCTTGTAATTTTATCTCTTTTATGCCACTTAATGAAATAAGCCCTCCCCACTATTCAGTATGGCCCTGAGAAGTAGTGCAAATTGGATGAGCTCCTTAATCTAATATTTGTGTCATGGTTTCTTGCTTATTATGTTACTTCTACGTAATTTAATGTGCTTTTAAGTTCCATGGTTAATAAGCTATGTTTCATGTAATTCTAATACATCTATAAGTAAAATATCTTGGATCAATCAACAAATAATAGAACAATGTTGTGAAGTCAAGTAAGTGCTTCTCCAAGCACATAGCAAAGTGAAACATCAAGTGATATGTGAATCCCATCTTCCGCAAGCATAAGAAGACCAAAATTCAGAAATTTAAATGAAATTTTTGAGCAAGATGAAATAGATAGTAGTATTGGTCTAGATTCATTCCTTTCATTGTTTTTTCATGTAGATGACACAATCCATTTTGAGGATGCAGTAAAAGAATAAAAATAGGCTACGGGAGTGGAGGAAGTAATAAAAGCACTAGAAAAGAATGGAAGATGGGCATTAGTGGACCTTCTACAAGGAAAAGAAGTCATTAGAATGAAGTGGGTCTATATGAACAAGAGAAATGTTGAGGGGAAGATTGAAAGGCATAAAGAAAGGCTAGTTGTCAAAGGATATAAGAAGCAACATGGAAGATATTATGTGGAGACATTTGCACTAGTCATGAGGATGGAGACAGTGCAGACAATTGTTTTGATTTTCACATAGCATAGACGGAAAGTGTATCAAATGGATGTAAATTTAGCGTTCTCAAATGAAGTGTTGAAAGAGGAAGTATATGTTGTGCAACCACCTGGTTATGAGGTAAAAGGCCAAGAAAACAAGGTGTATAGCTTGAGGAAAGCTCTTTATGGGCTGAAGCATACATCGCATGCATGGTATAACAAGACTGATTCTTACTTATTGGACAATATTTTCGACAAACGTGATGGTGAAGCTACTCTCTACATAAAATAGAGTGATGGTAATGTTATTTATGTTATCTTATATGTAGATGATTTGATTTTTATAGGAAGCAATGATTTCTTCATTGCTGATTTCAAAAACGTCATGAAAAGTGAGTTTGAAATGACTAACTTGGGGTTGTTAAGGTATTTTTTTGACATAGAAGTGAAGCAAAAAAAAAAGTGGTATTTGTATTTCTCAAGCAAAGTATGTAGCAGACATTTTGGAAATTTTTAATATGTAGTACAACAAGCTCGCACCAACTTGGGTT
This sequence comes from Pinus taeda, assembly GCA_000404065.3. Lineage (NCBI taxonomy): Eukaryota > Viridiplantae > Streptophyta > Pinopsida > Pinales > Pinaceae > Pinus > Pinus taeda. Next base: position 55,151 of record APFE030176186.1, read on the forward strand.
GAATTTGAGAAAAGAAGATTGTAGCAGTAATGTCAATCCAACATTATACAAAAGTATGGCAGCTAGCTTGATCGAGATAACCAAGGAGACACATTGGCAAGAAGCCAAAATTATTTTAAAGTATGTGAATGAGACAAAAGAATATGGTATTTTGTACACCTTAACAAATGATTTTAGGCTGGTTGGTGACTCGAAAGGAAGTGTCGATAAAAGAAAGAGCAGGCCTGGATATGTTTTTAATTTGGGTTATGGAGACATTTCATGGGCCTTTGAGAAGCATCCAATAGCGTCATTGTCAACAACATAAGTTGAATATGTCACCACAATACAACAACATGTCAAGTAGTTTGGATGAGAAGAATGTTAAAAGATCTATGTCATGATGAAGGGGGAACAAGAACTATTTTCTGCGACAACACTTTTGCAATTGCATTATCAAATAACTCTTTTTTCCACAAGAAGACCAAGCACATTGATGTTAAATATTATTTTATTAGAGAAGTAATTAACAATGGTTATGTTATGTTGCAGCACTCTAGGTCACACGAACCGATGAACCGTTTGTTGACATTTTCACAAAGCCATTGGCATGTCAGAATTTTGTTTATCTTCTTTGGGAATTTTCAATGGCAGCCATTGTGATTAAGGGGGAGTGTTGAAAAATTGATCCCAACCACCGCGTTAAATACAGTGAAATCTATAATACTCGCCAATTAGATTTTTACACATTGTCGATTTGTTTGCACGCTGAAGGATAGAAGTTCTTAGTAGGAGTATGAGTTCTCCATTCCACAACACATCAAACCATTCTGCAACACACATCAACAATTTAAGAGAAAATTTGTATTTAATGAAGGGTTAGTAAATACTTATTGGAAAACATTGACTCAAGGAATGTTACCTACATCAAAACACCTGGAAGTTCATACAATTATTTATTATGTAAAATTGCCCATACTATGTCTTAATGTTTTTGTTCAGTCATGCATTAATGTGTCAAAATGTATGTTTCGATAAATATGAATATAAAATTCTTTTACACAGTAGAGGGTGTAAGTCTAAGAGGTCAAGAAGAGAAAATCATGGAGCAAATATTAGTGGGCACTTGAAAATAACAGTTACTGTGTTTTACTATTTGTTACTCTACAACGATCTTTTATTTACTTGATGAAGGAGACATGACTTCCATGTGAATGTATTTCATGCATTAATAATTATAAGCCAAAGTTTTTATTGAGTTGCTCTAGTTTACTCTATTTTGTTTTCCATAAAATGTTTGTGTTTTTTAAGTCTCTGTGTAGTTGTAATTTGTTAATCACAACTAAAACTTTAAACTTCACAACCCATTTATTGAGAGAGACTACTCTCATCTTTTCTAATAATTTCTTTTATTACAATGTAGTAAAGTTGTAATTCACTCGTTATTCCACATACTTACCAAATCTCTATTCCAAAATAGATACACAAATCAACATTATATTACCAACAATGCACACGAATGCCATCTTTTTATAACAAAGAATACAACTTTTCAATTACAACGTAAACATTTTTCTATTTTTAAAAAATTATACCCGTAGAATTTTGAAAAGCGCACACTAGCATTATCCTTCAAGTTTAATTTTTGTACATACACATTCTCTTGTGCTAGTGTGAGGCCCATAATAAGGTTTATGGTCCCTTCTGAGTTAAATATTTATAAATCTCCTTAGCTTGAATTTTATTAGACCCTTAATAAGGTTTATGGTCCCATTCGTCTCAAATATTTATAAAGCTCCTTAGCTTGCATTCTATTAGACATTCGTTCTCAACTTAAAGTGCTAATTCTTTCATTCAGATTAAAAAAAAAATCATTTGAAACACTTTCTTGGACTAGATTGTAATTCATAGTGGTTTTCATTGCTTAAATTGCAGTTGTGCTCAATTGAACTTTTGCGTTCTATGTACATGTTTTTACATTATCCCTTTAGGATTATAAACTGGATTATAAACTACATGTTAAAAAATATATGTGAATATATCTATATA
>APFE030176186.1:59260-72530 GCA_000404065.3 Pinus taeda
GTAACAATAAATTTAAGGATAGATTTAAGTTATACCATCATATGAATGATCTTAATAAAGAGTACCCTAATAATACATTTAATTATTAATCATTCAAAAAGTTTCAAAATTTTATTTTATCTATCTATCTTCTAACATTTTGAATTAAATAATTATTAATTTAGAACATCAAAGCTAAAATATGTCAAATTATCATTAAAATTAGACAGATCATCAAAAGTAAATCTTGCTATTTTTTGTTATCTCAATGGTCTTAATTCATGATTTTTATGTAATCATATTAAAAAATAAAATATATTGTTCATCAAAAATATTGTTTAGGTATTTTAAATAAGAATAGAAATATTTTTAAGTGAATATTTTGTGGTAAATAGAGTTAGAATTAATATTTATAGCTCTGTTTTAGAATTAATGTTTACATGTATATTATAAGTTGTTAATTGTTGCGAGTTTCTAGGTTAGTTATCTATATTTAGTTAGAGTTATTTTTATTGGATCTAGTTGGTGATCTATTTCTATGCATGCAACTATTGTTTGATTAATAAAAATATAGAAATATGTGTGTTTCTTGTGTAACTATGTTTTGTAATCTACTTTTTAAGTTGACATCAGAGCCTCTTCTAGCTTAACTTCCTCATGAGAGTACGAGAAAGATGCGAAAGATGTGATAATTGATCCTTCATGAATAACTAGTTGTGCAAGTATATTTATTTATATTAGCATAGGTATCCTTCCATTGTGAAGATTTATTCATGTTGTTGTCTGGTGTTGAGGGTTTTGATAATGTAATCTGTGTTGTTGATCTACATGTTGTCATCGTTGAAGGATTATTGAACATTGGTGATCTAGGAGGAGGTTTTCTTGACCATTGGAACATTTTAAGTACCCTTGATCATATTCTACCGTATCATGAAGAGGAGTGGGGTACCTCTCCTAGAAAAGAGCTCCTAAGGCCGCAAAGTGCTTGATCCTAGAGAGTGAAACCCAATGGGATCACAAAAATTATGATGTGATTTAACCTCAGGATCAAATTAGTGAAAGGAGTAGCCTTTTCGTCACTCTTTTTTCTTTTCCTCGCTATTGTGTAAGTGTTTTAATGTTAGGACTAGAGATTGTTGGATACAAATATCTATGGGATCTCTGGTATATTATTATCATCAACATTTCAGGTAAAAAGCCTACTTACTTCCAAGTTAGGCTACTACTACATACAATGTTCTTAATTATCGCCCAAACTCTTCCTTTTTCCTTTTTCGATATTCCAATATAGATAATTGGTGGATAAACCCTTAATTCCTAGGCAGTTCCCATTATATGACAAGTATTAGATGGTGGTTTTGTTTCAAGTAGAGATTCTCAGGCCCGTGAATAGTACAGAGTAACAACCCTGCGAAACATAGAAAAATAGACCACAGAGTGTTTTCACATTAAATATGAAATGGTGGAATAATCCTTCAGTGCACTTAGTCGCATCAAAAATCCCAATCGATGTTTTCCATTGGCATAGAGACCAAAGACTTTACAATAGGCGTCCTACAATAATAGCACACCCAATGGTCTTATTAAACACATTTCATAGTATATCCTGTCCGAAGCTTTGTCGCACATCATTATCAGTGGGAATGAGGGTTGGTACTGCATACAACTACTCCAATTTTGCAAACTATGATTGTGATATATCACATCACAACTTGAATTTTTTCGGGGCTGATTCGTAAAAACTTCATCCACCTCTGATCTGCGATATTTGATATCACAATCTCAATTGGGATCCTATAGGGGGCCGATTTGAAACTGCTAACCTCTTCCTTCTATATAAGATAAATGTGGGCCAATGGAGCCCTGGCACTTGGCGCTTCCCCATTTGCTGAAGAGTTCTACCACATCATCTTCTCCTCCCTCATGTCGAAGTCAAACCTAATTTTGAATTGATCTAACTTCTTCATATGAGCTTAGATTTGAGTGTCGTTCACACCACTAGAATTAGGGTGATGAACACATCGATCTCATGCTAATTTTATAGATTTTTCTCCACTTTGAGTTTTGAGTCTTCTTACCATGCCATTGGTATCTTTTAAAGATCCACCTAGATCAATCCTCCCCACTAAGAGCTTTTGGTCCGCCGAAATAATTTTCAGCCAACTGGCAAGTGAGGTAATTTTTCCCTCGGTTTCTATTTCTCCATCCACCGAGCTTTACTCGGAGGCATTCCTTTGAATCCCACACAAATATACTCCACATCTCCCCGTCGTGAAGTTATAATTTTATTATCAAATATGATATCTTAGCAAAACTTGTCTAGATACTCTGGTGCAAAATCGCCCACTGTAGGAATCTATGCATCCCTTTTAGTATCAATAATCAATAGAGATTTATAAAGCTTCACGTTTACAACAATTACTATTGAATACATTTGTATAGAAGCAAGAATGTTAAGGTGAAAATCATTGTCTCCAATATTTTAAAATATGGTGAAGGGACCATATTGAATGGGACTCAATTTCTTCCCTTGTCCCTTCATTCTATCATTGTTGATGTGGAGGCATAATTTGTCGCCCACTTGAAACTAATGGTCAACTCATTACTTACCATGTCGAGCTTTATACTGAGCCTCACTCTTCTCTAAGTGCTCTTGTATTTCATGATGAACCACCTGTATCCACTGAATAAACTTCCATTCTTTGTCCCTATCATCTTGTCCATTACCATCCTCATCTTTCCCAAATAGCATGTCTAAGGGATCCTTGGTAGAGAACAAAAACAGGTCTCGAACGCGGATCTCTTTGTGGATGAATGTGGTGCTCGATTGTATGCATTCTTCACATAAGGAATCTATTCATCCCACAACTTGGGATGTTTTCCACAATGGAATTATAACAAGTGTACTATGGTGTGGTGGATAGCATTTGTCTACCCATGGATGTATGGATGAAATGCCGTACTTCTTTTCAACTTAGTGTCCATCATTTTCCACAAGTTGATCTAGAACTCTGCAAGAAATCGAGAGTCATGATCTCACACAATAGATGTGGGCAACCCAAAATTGACCCAAAAATGCTGAAAGAATAGATAAACATTATTCTCAGTAGTGACCTATGTTTTACATGGCATTAAAATAGACATTTTACTAAAATTATCCACGACGAAATACAAATAGTCATAACCAATCCTAGACATAGGCAAACCACCTACAAAATCTATGGACACATTTTCCCATGGTCAACTGGGAATAGGGAGTGGTGTGTAGAGCCCAAGTTTTCTATTAGAGGGCTTTGAAACAAAACAGAACACACAACCCTTTATAAAGGGAGCTAGAATGTTTTTCATATGAGGCCAAAAACTATTAGGGGAATTTTGAGATTTAAAATCGACCTCCTAGGAAAAATGTACAACCAAAATAAAATTTAAAAGAACTAATAGTATTCAATATGATGATATCAACCATGGGGGATGACTCACCATTTTTGGTGTGAAAAAGTAAAAATATTAAAAAATAATAAAACAATAAAGCTATTTTTTCAACTTGTAATTTCAACTTATATCGCTAAGGTTCTACTCAAATTTTGAGAGGGGGTATTCATCGGATGCAAAATTTAATTCATCATCCAAGAAGTACCCATGTTGCATACTTTCGATGGACCCTACTACATGAAAAATGAGAAATACATGAAAAAACAAGATTGCAATCATGTTTTACATGTATTTCTCATTTTTCGTGTAACAAGGTCCATCGAAAGTATGCAACATGGATACTCCTTAGATGAGGAATCAAATTATGCATCCAACGAGTGTCCCTACTTGAAATTTGAATAAACCCATCGGGAGATAAGCTCAAAATACAAGTTGAAAAAGTATTTTTTTCGTTTTTCCCTCTAAAAGTTCATGATGTAAGCTAACCTTATTTTATTATTTCCACTATTATTTTATAATTTCCTTAGGAGGCCCATTTTTAGACCCTAAAATTCCCCTAATGCAAAACCTTTGTAAATAACAATGTTTTTCAACCCTAAAATGACCAAAGACAAGAGAGGTATGACCCTCTCGGATTACGTGTAACATTTCATCAATGGGTATGCACAATTTTCCGAGGTGATACAATAGTTTTCCATGCAAATAATAATTGTCCACCTGTGATCCATAGGTCAGTTTTGCATAAATCTCTTTAAAATCATTATCATTATTATATTGTTCAACATAACATTATAATGATAAGGAATCATTTTGCACAACTACAGATGCAAAAATAGAAGGGCGAGAAACAATATCTGCTACTTTGTTGCTGGGACCCTTCTTGCATTTTATTACTAGATGAAACTGCGGGAGGAATCCCATCCATCTGAAATTACAAGCTTGTTGAAGCTCGTTATGTGACTAAATGTATTGCAAGGGATGATGATATTCTTGCCGATCAGGTATTTTTTCCACTTCCTTACACTCTGAACCATGGCGTACAACTCCATGTCGTACATGGGATAATTCACAACAACTTGGGAAAAAGTCTCTGAATGGTAACATACAGGCTTCTTCTGTTGCATCAATACAATAACCATGGAATATCCATTGGCATCTATTGGAATATCAAAAGGCTGCTAAAGGTCTGGTAAGGCGGCTGCTAAAGGTCTGGTAAGGCTGGCACTAGTGGTGAGCTGATCTTCTTTTTCAGTGTGTCGAATGATTTCTGCTTCTTTCCTCCCCACTGAAATGCCTAGTTCACACTTTTCAATGCATGTAAGGGGTGTGCGATAATATAAAATTTTGCAATGAACCTTCTCCAATAGTGTACCTCACCCAAAAGACTTCGAAGCTCTATAACATTTGTAGGCTAAGGCCATTTGATAATCGCATGTACTTTACAGAGATCTATTTTTAATTGCCCATTACTGACTATGTGACATAATTAAATCAAAGAGGTCTTCCCAAACTCACACTTTGACATTTTTACATACAATTTTTCTTTCTTGAGAACATCAAGCACTTTCATCACATGAGATACATGTTCATCTCATGTCATACTATAAACAAGAATATCGTCCAGATATGCATCCACAAAATTATCAATAACAAGACTAAATAGATCATTCATTACCCTCATAAATGTGGTCGGAGCATTACATAGTCTGAATAGCATCACCATCTATTCAAACAACCCCTGTTTGGTTTTGAATGATTGCTTTCAAATGTCTTGTTCTGCAACTCTAACCTAGTGATATCCACTATGCAAATTCAATTTCGTAAAATAGAGAAAATTTTTCAACTTCTCTAATAATTCATCAATACAAGGGAGAGGGTATTGATTCTTCACCTCAATTTTGCTTAGTGCCCTGTACTGTACACACATTCTCCATGTGCCATCTTTCTTTAGCACCAAAACAATTGGTGAACTATATGAAGAAGAACTCGGTCCGATAACCCCTTGATTTAGCAACTCCTTCAGTTGTTTCCTAATCTCATCCATCTTAATAGAAGCCATCCTATACATCCCAATATTCGGTAAAGGAGAATCCTATTGTAAATGGATCTCATGGTGGATTTCCCGTTTTGGGGGAAATCCTCTCGGTTCCTAAATCAATCCATCATAGTCATAAATAATTTCAAACAATACTTTCATATGATCACATCACAACCATTGAAAGTGTCAGTCATCTCGACCTCTTTCACTCTCACTACAATGAATAGACACCCTTTGCTGAAATTAACGAGTCACTCAATCTATCCTACACTTACAAGGCTAGCACTAACTTTCATATGATGATCTTTGACTATATATTCTACCCCCTCCTTCGTAACATGGTATTTATTTTCGTGCCTGAAGAAAAATTTGTTTCTTTCATGTAGATATGAACTTCCCAAGATAATTCCATAGATATCCAAAGGCACAACAACTAACTCTATCTCATCAACTAATTTTGAACCAATAGCAAACTTGGCCTTACACTATTTGGTTACTTGTAATTTTTCTTTATCACTTACCCAACGAAGCAGGTATGGACTCGGATGAGACTTAGTTTTGAGGCCTAACTTTTTCACTAAGGGCTCTCAGAATAAATTTGCTTGGGAACTGGAATTGAATAGTGTTTCCACCTTTGTGTGTTTTATAATAACCCTCATGTGGAATAGTTCAATACTCTTCCACTCTTTACTCACAGGTTCATTCAAATAACTATTACTTGCAATTGAATCATAATTATTACTAATAAAAGGAGTATCTTTTGTGCCCATGACTATGATCAATGTCTTATCACTGGAATCTAATCCAAGGCCCTCCTGAGTTGTTGTCAGTCTCTTTTGCTTGCCATTTCTGCTAAATCGCTTTGGTCTTGGCTCTAGATGTATCTCCCAGCAATGGTCCTCATCGTGACCTTCTCTCTTGCAATGCATGCAAGATGTTGTTTCTCTGTCCTCTTTCTTAGCAAGGACGATTTTCTTGGCTTTCCCCTTGCCTTTCTTCTTGAATTTTTCATGGTGACGGTTGAATGGTGTTTTCTTGGCTTGATCACCTATGCCATTCTTGCCTTAGATTTCAATATGAACCACTTTTACGCTATCTACACCAATCATAGTAGGCTTGAACAATAATAGTGAGTGCCTAGTGTAACTATGTAGCACACCAACAAATTTAGTTACAGTCTTAATCGAATCTAATGCGATGCCCAAATTCAATGCTTGTTTCCAAAATTCCTGACTGATGCTTTCTGTATTTTAGCCTTTACCTTGCCTTATATATTTCCATTCGATTAGTGCCTTTTGTTTGTAACCCAAAAGGTAAAATTGGTCTTTCAATGCAGAAATAAAACTGGACCAAGAGGAAAGAAGGTTACCCGACGTTTTGCTACCCTTCGGCAACTTCCTCTCCCACCAAATGAGAGTGGTGCCACTCAATTGAAGGAGATGCTAACTGAACCATTGCCTCATATTTTTTGATTTGTTGAGTATGGCAGTATACCTCTATATGCCTTATCCAATTATTAAGTTTCTATGCACTACACTCTCCATTGTACATGTGGAGGTCAAACTTTACATCTAGTTTGAAGAATGGTTTCTTAGATGTATGTTTGGAATTGGGATTATAATTTTGAGAACTATCACTTGAAGAAGGAGAGGGAGGAGGCTCTTCTCCACCACCTTCATGATTTGCTGATCTATTATCATAGACATATTTCTTCTCATGCCCATGTTCCTTCTCATACAATAAAAACAACTTATCCACTTTCGTTGCCATATTGTAGAATTCCTTGTGGAAATTTTGTTCCTCTTCCCAATCAACTTCTTCATTTTCCATGTTTCTTCTTCGTTGTGCATGTCATTTTTCAAGATCAAAGTACATAAGAGTTCCCTCTCCTTTTCACAGCTTGTTCTGAGTTAGGATATACTCATGTAATTCACATCAACAAAGACCTGCTCTGATACTAAACTTGATCCTATATATTTTACTTATAAATGCATTAGAATTACATGAAACAAATCTTATTAACCATGGAACTTAAAGGCACATAATATAATGAGAAAATAACATGATAAGAAAGAAACCATGACACAAATATTTGATTACAGATTTCGTCTAATTTGGACTACGTCTCTGCGCCGTTCTCAATAGTGGGGAGGCCTTCTTTCATTAAGTGGCATAAAGGAGATAAAAGTACAAATAACCTTCAATTAGAATCCTTATACCTCAAAGCTGGAATATGGACAAAGAATGGACAACCCAATTTCATATATAGACAACACCACCAAAATACTGCCAAAAAATCATGCAAAAACGCTTATCCGAACACCCAATTCAAATAATCGGGCTTTCTGCACTCCCTCTTGGAAACTCCCTACTGCTTAAGGTGAAGTTCTAGCCCCTGATGCCAGCTCAGGTTACTGCTACGTACAATGTTCTGAATTAATGGCTAATGTCCTCCTTTTTCCTCTGCTAATAGTCCAATATATATACTTGGTGGCTAGCCCCTTAATTTCGCGGCAATTCCCAAGAGATGACAAGTACTAGATGAAGGTTTCGTTTTAGGAAGAGATTCTTGAGCCCGTGAATAGTACACGATAACAACCGTGTCAAACATAGAAAAAAAGTCGACGGACTGTTTTTGCATTAAACCTCAAACGTGGAAATAATCCATCGGCGCAATTTTCCACATCACAATTCACGATCAAAATTTTCCATTTGCGTATAGATATGAGCCTTTACAACATGTGCCCTGCGATAACAGCAGACCCGAGCCTTTACAACAAGCGCCCTGCAATAATAGTAGACCCGACAGGCTTATTAAACATATTTCATAGTATATCATGTGTGAAGACTCGTCACAAGTTATAATTGGTGGGAACCGGGGTTGGTACTCCATAGGACTACTCACCTTTTGAGAACTACCATTGTGATATATCGCATCTCAACCTGACTTCTACCAGGGCCAATTCCTAAACACTTGATCTGCCTCCGATCTGCGATATGTGATATCACAATCACAACCGTGATCGTGCCAGAGGCCGATTTCAAACCACTAACCTTTGCCCTCTGTGATAAGATAAATGTGGGACCAATGGCAGCCTGCCAGTTACCGCTTCTCCATTCACTGAAGAGTTCTGTCATGTCATCTTCTCCTGCCACATGTCCATGTCAATCCTAACTCTGTCTTGCTCTAACTTCTTCATATGAACTTGGATGTGAGTTTCATTCACACCATTCGAATTAGGCTGACGAGCACGTCAATCAAATGGTATGTTTATAGATTTTCTGCCACTTTGAGTTTTGAGCCTTTATACTATGCCACAGGTACTTTTTAGAGATCCACTTGGATCACTCATGGTGTTACTTGCTTCCTACATTGTTGCACTTGAATAGGAGTAGGAAGAGCAACTGTTGAATAATTACTTTCTGTAGTCAATTCCTCTTTGTCCTCATGTGCTATACATGTTTTCTCTTTGAATGTCTTCTCTAAACTTCCATCGCATGCTCCCTCTTCTATAAACCACAGATATGTGTTGATTATGACATTCCTTGTTAGGTCCCTATAGTACTAGTGATTTCCCCATTATTATTGTCATTGTAGCCCTTATTGTTATTATTGTGCCCCTATTCTCCCCATATTTTTATTAGTGTGCCCCATAAAATCCCACTATTGTTACTTTTATGACCTTATATTATTATTGTTATGTCGGATTTGATTATATTTTGACCCCTTAGACTCCTATATATAAAAAGGAGGTTTAGTCATTTCTATCATCCAAAAATTGTTCATTTGTGTAATGTAAAGGAAGTTACCCACTCGACGAAGTTGATTTTGAAGGCATTGATCTATCTTTTCTTCTATTTTGTGAGCTGGTTACATAACATTTTGTATGAGAGCTTTGGATTCTACGGTTTCACTGCTCCAAAGAGATCATCATGGCATTTTCGCTATATATTTTTTTTGTGACGTTTCAGAAGCTAAACAAAAAAACAATTTGACCCACAATCTCTGTGAACATCGGGTCTGAATTTCAAATCTTTTCTCGCTATATTTTTAGAGATATGATACAAAGAAGTTAGTGTTTTTGTAATATCCTGAATTATATCTCAAATAGCTGACCTTGGGAAAAACGTCATAACTTTTTCTCTGAGTATGATATTGAAATTATGTAAGAACTTCTAGATAGATAACGAATCGTAGTTTTCTATGCACCATTTTTAGGTTTTAACATTGAAACAATGACACGTGACACTTCGTACAAGTTCGCTCTACTCAAAAAGTGTATAATGAGATCATCTTGGGAGATTGAGCATAACTCTTTCTTATAGAATCCAATTTTGATAAGACTGGTGGCATTGACAAGAGGACTCAGAGGGCTACATCACTGCGTAATTTCAGACCTTCAAAATCCGAAATTCCTGAAATACATCAGCTTCAATATAGAGCTCCTACAAAGTGAATAAATATGTGGTTTTCTTTTTAAATTTTGCATAAATTTAGTTTGAAAAGATAATTTGAAGGAATTCAAAAGGCATGGTGAAGCATAATTGATATTCTTCTTTGTAGCATTAATTGTTTTCGCTGGTTGGTTCCATTATCATAACAATGCCCCAAAATTTACTTTGTTCACACATGTACAAGCCATGTTATACCACCATTTACGTATTAGTGTTCACTATTGGTAGTAAAATGCTAATATGTGTATCTATCTTATAATAAGGCCTGCATACTTTTAATAAAATTTAGAATTTTTATTAAGTAGATGATTCAGCTTTTGTTTACAAGAGTGCATATATTTCATTTAATGAAGACATCGTGGGATGAGATTTCGCTCAGATGTATTATATGGATAATTACGCTGTAAGGCGTTTTCCTCTGAAATCAACTTCCCTCATTGCCTACCTGTCATTTTGTGCACCACATGATTATATGTTAGACGATTAAACAAATTTCAAGCGTTAGATCAATGGCAAGGGGAAGAGACATGGGCGGAGCTGTCGGCCTTGGAGCGAGCGGACACATCTTCAAGGGAGTAAATTTGGAATTTGAAGGTCTTCCTTTGAATCATTATGTTCATGCTGAGCAGTTTCTGGTAGCCAATGCAGCGTAACACGGGGAGGCCTAGCTTAGATTCATTGCAGTCTCAGCGGCCCCATGTGGGCATTGCAGGCAATTTCTGTAAGAAGTTTGGGGTGTGCCTGAGATTAACATATTGATTGTTGATGAGCATGCCGAGACCTGGTCTCTATTGTATTTCCTTCCCCACCGATTTTGTCCAGATGATTTGGAGGAAAGCACGCCACCAATTTTTCAAACTCACTTTAATGGCTTGGCATTCCAGTCTATAAAATTCTCCTGATTTGAATCTTAAGTGTAATGATGGAGATGTTAAGGAAGATGCGTTGAACTTATGTAATGGTGATGTATATGTAAAGGAGGAAGATATCCACAACCCTTCAGGCTCTGAAGATTTTCATCAACTCAAGGTAGCAGCTCTTAAAGCTACAAACTTGTCACATGCTCCATATAGTAAGTTTCCTTCTGGAATCGCTCTGATGACAACAAAAGAGGACATTTGTACAGGATTTTATATTGAGTCTGCAACATTCAACCCGAGCCTTTTTCCCTTGCAAGCTGGTATTATTGCATTTCTTTTTCAGGATGGAGGAAACTATGAAGATATTGTTTACGCGGTACTTGTGCAGAAGGAAGGAGGTGTTGTTCAACAAGGTGATACCATTAAACTTGCTCTGCAGAAATTTTTTCCCAAATGTTCTTTTCATCTGTTCAACTATTACAAGGAATGATCTGATCACACTCTTAGTCATTTCCATTTAATATCAGTCAAAGGTTCTAGGATGATTACATCACAAGATTAGGTAGGGCAACTCAGTTTTTCTGACACATCTGTTCCAATATGTAATTATTATCTAATATGGCCATATGCGAATTGGAATATACATCTCTCATGTGTCTACATTACTTTCAGACAATTTTCAGGCAATAATGAACTCATTAGTCAGTCTACTTAGAAAAATCTAGTATAATGCTTACAAGCCCAAGACTCTGTGCATTGTGGATGCTTCAACCTATGTCGGCCTCTGGATCGCAAAATGCCTTCTCTTATGGGGTTACGAAGTACATGCGGCCATCTTTCAATGCAGAGGTGACCTCGGTGCCCCTGCCTTTTTTCAATCACCCAATAATCTTTATATACATTTTCGAGTTATGTCCTAAAGAGAGAGTGTGTTTAGGAGTTTAGCAGTTTCTGGAATTATGTAGCTTTGAATTTTATGAAAGAGGTTGCAGAATTTATATCAGACTGGTTGTTGCCTTTGTTGTATGTTTTACAAGATGTCTCTATGTGATCAGAAATGGTATTCAATCTCACAGATAATATTGAATACTATCTGTGAAATAGGGAGAATTTCTAATTTTTGATATCTTTGTTTCATAGAAATCTTTAATCTTGTTGCTTGGGAGTAGTTGTAGTTTTCATTGATTTTGGTTCATTGCCATATTTCTGACTATTTGATTAAACCATTTACTATTGCAATTTCTGATATCTTTGTTTCATAGAAATGTTTAATCTTGTGGGTCAGGAGTACTTGTAGTTTTCATTGATTTAAACATTGAAAGCATAGTTCTGTAGTGCTTTTATAATATTCCATTTGGTAAGGGTTAGTTTAATCCCGTCAAATCTTTTATGTTTTGGTGTTTTTTTTGTTATCTTTTTTCGTTTAATTTGTTGAAATTTAATAAGAAAGAGTTAGAATCACAAGTTTGAGTTGTAAAATCTACATAATCTAAATTTGCATAATCCAAATGTGTGAGTAGAAGGAATTTTCATAGTACTAATCTATTTATCTATTCAAAAAAATATTTTAAATAATACAAAATCATAATATTACCGAAAATTATAACCCCAAATAAAAAAACCAAAACACAAAATAATTAAATTGCACTTAATTAAAATGATTTTCAAACCTGTGTACAATGTTAACAGAGTTAGGGATTGTTCCTTAATCTTATTTTTGAAGGAAAAAGGTCCTTAAACCTTTGTGCAATGTTAACACAATTCGGTTTTGTAGATCCTGATTCCTTACGCCTCTATGTCAAAGTAAATTTGTTTGTAGTGTAAACAGAGAAGGCTCATATATAGGGTCATTTTATATATAGGGATTATCCACTGCACTTCATGCCTTCACAGACCAACCCTTCCTGTTAGCTGTAGTACTAGTACGAGTCTTGAGAATGATCTGTCACGCATGAGATGTTGTCCTCTGACAACAGAATCAATGTAAACAAGGTTTTTATGGTATGAAAAATGATACAGGAGTCTCACTGGTTCACGAGCAATCCTCACAACCAAAAACAAAATTTGTTTCCAGTTAAGATATTGATAGATTCTTCAGTGATCTTAACTGAGCTCAGAATTTATGTTGTGATTAGGATTTAGTTATAGAGATCATACCCTGTATAGAATTCTGGTTTTGTAAAACACTTCCAGGGCTTGTTACTCTGTAAGGCGTTTCCCTCTGAAATCAACTCCCCTCATTGCCTACCTGTCATTTTGTGCACCGCACGATTAGATGTTAGACGATTAAACAAATTTCAAGCGTTAGATCAATGGCAAGGGGAAGAGACACGGGCGGAATGGAAACGAGACAGGCATTTTATGTTATGGCATTCGCGCTGTGGAGTTCGTTCCACATGGGATTCCCTGGCAACATGGATATAGAACTCGGAAGATGTCGGACAATAGACGGTAAGAAATGGCATTGCTCACTCAATGATTAGAGCCTGCAAACTCATCTATGTTA
>APFE030176186.1:81959-151306 GCA_000404065.3 Pinus taeda
TATTAATAATGAAATATAGATAATTATATTAGTTAAATATCGAGGAATATAGTTAAATAAAGTCAACTATTAGTCAAATATATTGAATAGTAATGGCGAGTCAAGGTTAATGAGGGTTGTCCAACATCAACATGGCTAGAATAGTCAACGAAGGTCGACCATGGTCAATGATGGTCAACCATGATTGACCACGGTCAATCATTGTCACTCATTGTCATCAACGCTCAATGATACACAACCTTACTTAGCCATAGTTAACCATGGTAAACATTCATCAATCATAGTCATCCCTAGTCAAGCATTGATATCCTTCTCAACCTAGAAAGCCTCTTTCCCTACCCATTCCTCATGACCAACTATGATCAACCAAAGTTAGAATGGCCAAAGATGGTTAACCAAGGTTTATGTTATTGAATGTGGTCAACCATTGTCAAAATCGGGAACCATAATCTATCATAGAAAAATATGGTAAACCATGACAAAATATGTGAAACGATGGGAAGTCATGTTTAGCAATGGGAGATGTAGGTCAAACATAGTCATCATGATCAACCATACTCAAACCATAGTCAAAACATATTTACAATGTTTAAACATGGTGAACAAAGACAACTATAGTCAATTTTGGTCAAGCATAGTGAGACAATTGTTAAACATAATCAATCATAGTAAAAACATAGCGAGTGATGTTTAAAAGGGGCGAACATGGAAAGCCATATTCAACCATAATAAAGCATGGTTAGTGACTATCAAGATTTAAATTTTTTTAGTAGTATCAATATTAATATTAATAAAGTCGAGTGATAATGCTAATAATAGTATTAATATTTTTACATTATGAGGGTAACAAAATTTGTCCAATCTCATGATATTACATTACATTTTAGTTTTTCTAAAGTTCTAATGTGACATTACAAAACTAGTCAACCAAATTTACTAATGTGGTTGGCTATGCTTAACTATGTTTGATAGTGATCACTCAAACATTGGCCAAACATACTTGATCGCATTGTTAGAAATAATACTGAGAGTGGGGTAAATAAGTATTATCTGATCAATAATTTTCCTTTTCCCAAAGAGATTTATATATGCTACTTTTGTGAAGTGAACTAGCGTGTACACGCAACTATGATTAGAGAAACTAGTGTACACTGAGAAAACTTGTGATTTAGACAATTTATCACGTGTTGATCATTAACAAGTGCATTAGTAACTTATTAACTAGAGTAGTATAAATAGAATAAACCATCACACGTAAGCAACACACATGAACACCAAGATTTAAGGTGGAAACCCAATGTGGGTGAAAACCACATGTTGTTATCGTCTCTATATTCTTTTAATAATAAGAAAATATGTTTACAATATTGTACTCATGCAGTCTCATACCAGTATGCAAGCACCTACCTCCATAAGGCTACAACCTTCTCTCGTTTTAAGCTTCTACTGGAAGGGAGCTGCAACCCCTAGCTCTTGTACTAGCCAAGGTGATTACTAGTACATAGAATCTAGCCTACATAAGACTACAACCTTCTCTCTTCCTCCAGGGACCACGTTTGACTCAATGTTCCTGGTACACAACAATACACATGCAGGCCTCTTTTCATTAAATTTTCATATTGGACCCATCCGATTTTGAAACTTAATCTACATCAACCAACATTCAGTTAATCTAAACAATCATTTCACTATCACCAGAACACTATGCTGAACCGAGAAACCTGCAACATCACTCAAAATGAGTTGTAATCTCAAAAATCATGCATCATAATGTATACACTACTTTACTAAACCCAACCTGCATGTATATGCTACATCGAGTAATCCAACCTACATATACCTTCAAAACTATTGAAACATAAAACTTCTAAATCAAGTGTGTAACAACCATCAATATATTGACCGTCTATTGTTTATTTACAGAGATTTACACATGCAGTAGTAGAGATGACCCTTCTCACTTATACAATCAATCCATAAGATACCAAATTCCTTATGCATTCAGTTTTACATTCAGATCTAAGAAGACCTTATTGACAGACATTAGTAAAACAACAGAATTGATCATATAGATCAGTCAGATTTGAGGAAAAAGGCTTTTCTCTTTTATATGCTACTTGGAAGAGTAGAACCTCCATGTACACGTGCTTTTACCGTGATGAACTAATGTACAAATGTGCAAATATTAGGTCATAAATTTGCTATAACTCTGGATAGGAGACAAACCTAGATCATGATATTTAAAGAATAAGACAAGTGTACATAATCAGATGTAGACCATCCAATATGAGATCATCCAATGATAAGTAATTTCAGGTCTCATGATCCTGATCCGACATTGAATTCAAGGTGCACATAAATATTTCAGATCAAATCACCAACATAGCCCCTGCAACATAAAATATACTTCAAATAGAAGTATTCCTTAGAAACCCGTTCACTTGAACTCTTTGGCCTAATGATCTTCTCCTCCTTATATAGTTTTAAGCCTTTCTCAATACCTCGGACCAAAACCACTTAGGACCAATACCTTGGACCAAATACCTCAGACTAATACCTTGGACCAAATACCTGAGACCAAATGCCTTGGACCAAAACCTTGCTTTTCCAACATGTATGTGCTTTTCCTCTTGTGAGAGTGCGTGTATACATATACACTCTTTTTGTTCTGCGTACCAGCGTGTATACACTGTTTTGACTAACTCGACCTGCGTATACTTCTTAAACTGCTTTACATCAACCTTTTCCTTCACCTTATTTATTCTAATTATTAGACCTTAGTTCCCTCTTACTATTCTTCTATACCACTACCCTGTTACCTCTCAATATTGTTGTTGTACTATGAGTTGCCTTTTATCAAAACTGAATTGACCTGTGAGTGAGTTTCCATCAAGGACAACACTTGTATCATAACGCCAACAATCTCCACCTTTGGACTTGATGGAAACCATGATTGTGTTGATTACCTAAAGCTATAAAAACTATTAGAGATAACATACAACACAAAAATACTCTCACCCTTTGATATCAATGGAAAAGGGCAGACCAAACAACTTTCCTCCTTTGATATACATTATGTTTTCCATACTCCCCCTGAGTACATGCCAAGTCTGCAGAGATATGATTCAAAGGAATAACATGACTCTATAACTCATCTAACTGATTATGACCTCCTTATGAACAACAACTCATACATACATCAATCCCCCAACTAAGTGGGGATACACCACATTTGACTCATCCACCCAACCAAGTGCAGATATATTAATTGTTTATACATGATAGAAATACAACAAATATTACATCATCCATCCCATGCAAAGTGGGGATACAAATTGCATCATTTGTCTAATAGGACTCGTTCAAATATATACTATGACAAAATAAGTCATATCACACCTTATGACTTAAACAACAAATCATAGCTAAATTCAGCAACCAAAATGCCAACAATTCATAATTAGTGTGATGGCTAATGCTCCCCCTGAGCCTGTGCTACCTATGCATTGTGAACAAGTCATTCATCAAGGCATCTTGTTCAGTCAGATAAAAACCAATGAATAAATCATATCATCAGACTTTAATCATCAATATTAGACAGAGCACCCATTTCAAATATTGACCCACTCTCTTTCTATCAAAACAAATATACGCTCCTTCAGCCACAGAAACCCGCGTGTATACGTGACTATAATTCATGAAACTCACGTATAATAACCTTCCTCTAAAAGCTGGATTTAACAACAGGAAGATGAACGAACTACTCAAAGCTTTTGTTTGAGATATTCAAATGTTTCTCTGGGAAGCGGTTTGGTGATCATATCAGCAACCTGTTCTTTGGAGGGAACATACTCCAATTTAACCTTTTGTTCAAGCACTTGTTCTCGTAGAAAATGGTACTTGATGGGTATTTGCTTGGTCTTGGAGTGCATGACTAGATGTTTTGAAATACTGTTGTCACTTGTATTATCACATAGGATGGGGATGGATGGAGTAGATGTGATTTGAATGTCTTGCAAAGTTTGCATCATCCAAAGTAGTTGTGTGCAGCAAGATGTAGTAGCCACATATTCGGCTTCAGTTGTATATAAATGAATCGAGCTTTATTTCTTGTTGAACCAAGACACTAACCGAGAACCCATATAGAATGCACCTCCACTAGTGCTCTTTCGATCATCAACACTTCCTCCTCAATCTGCATCTGTATATGCCTGAAGAGGAAGGTTTGTATCTTTAGGATACCATAGTCCAATGTCCTAAGTTCCTTGAAGATATTTGAAGATTCTTTTGATTGCCTAGAGATGTGATTCCTTTGGATTTTCTTGGAACCTTCCAACAATTCCTACTGCATACATGATGTCAGTTTTGGTACCTATTAGATAAAGCAGAGTTCCAATCATAGATCTGTAAGTTGGTTGGTTTATTGCTAGAAATTCATCATTAGAGCTAAGATTGCATCTTGTTTTTTTTTTTTTTTTTTTTTGGGCAAAGACTAAACTAATTATATTAAGGAAATTGAAAAAATATGTACAAGAGGTTTTAACCTCTGAGAGTGAGTAAACAACTCTCTGTCAAAGTTTTCCACAAAAAGATCTTTCCTGCTGATATAGAGGAACATGGTAGCAACACTTAAGCTTATCAAAGCAGTAGTAGACTTTTACACTGTTTACATGAAATCTATCATCCATAAACATTTCCAAGCTGAAGATTGAGACATTACAAGCTTGGGATTTTTCCAAAAAACAGAGCATTTTAAAAATAAGCAGAGCACAGGTGCTTGCTCGTCTAGGAAAGACGCTAGCTGTAGTACACATCGCCATGGTTGCCAGACATAGGTGGCCGATCACGAACAGAACACGTTGTAATGGAAACAACAAAAACATATGGATAATCCCCAAACCCAGAGCCTCAGACCTTACCCGCATAGCACTGAATATCATTTGTGTTTTTTGGAGCATTCCGCAGCCTCCCTTTCCGCAGCTTCCCGTTCCGCCGCCTCCCGTTCCACTGCTTCCCGTTCCGGATCAGGCTCCCAGGTCACCTCCATGCCATCCGGTATGTCTTCAGGTCGTTGAATTCCTGGCGGGAGCTTGAGGTACAGGATATTGGCAAAGGTGTCATCCAGCTCCTTGCCCTTCCTGGAGACTTCCATTGCCTGAGGATCCTCTGAAGGTTGCTGAGCAATATTGGTGGTATCCTCAGCCATCATGCTTCCAATTTCTTTTAGGACCTCGTTCTGCTCCTCCGAATGAACACAGGTGCTATCCTCTTCAAGCCTACTCTGAGAGGAGGGAAGGTATGAGCTGTCTCCCTTTCCCCTCCTCTGAGAGGAATTATCCAAGCTAGGCTCCTTTTCCTCTGTTTCCTCCTTCTCGCTGTCTTCCTCTTCATCTTCTTCAGTGAAGATGATTGTAATCAGCGCTGAGATGATAGGCTTGTTGGTTTGGCATTTATATTTGAACTTTGCCGATTGCACAGTGTTGCTTATCGCATAACCAGAGTCCTCTGACCCAATTGAACTTGGCGAGGCGCAAGCAAGTGGGGAGATACACCGCGGGCTTTGAATTCCCCTGCCTCCAAAACTTCCCCTCTGTCCATAATTTCGCCCATGGCGGAGAGTGGCACGCTGACGAGGAGCCATAGAAGGCGTATGATGCTCCACTGCCTCCCAAAGCTTACCCTTAACCGCTATCTCTTCCCTGTTCACCTCAGAAGTGGGTAATTCAAAGACTCTCGCTGAAGAGAGAAGTCTTCCTCGTTGCAGTGCCTGTAAGGAGCGATACCGATGTTGAACCCCGACTACAATCTTCCGGAAATGCCGTGAGTAGAGCTTCGTCCCTGCACAGGGCCTGGCTTTGCGAGAAGGCTTACTCTCTCCAACACCTCCCTCATTCCTCACCAGATCATCATACTCTTCCACAGATGGCCTCCAATTCCTCTCCTGTTCAGACATGCCAATCTCCACGAACATTCTGGTATTCATTCTGCTGTTGCCTTCGTTATTCCCTTGGGATGGTAACCAGAGTAAATGGCATTGAATTCCATTCAATTCCTCATTAAGAAACCTCATATCTCATCTCCGAGGCACCGACTTGCTGTCCTTCACGCGAGGCTGGCACATGGCCCTCTGTTTGTCATGCTGGCACCTGCATCCGGGTCTAAGATTGCATCTTGTTACCACTAGGGTACATATTGGTTTAGAATCTTCCATCCCATACTTCTTGAAGATCTACTTAAGATATTTTGTTTGTGACATAAAGATACCATCTCTTGTTGGATGTACTTGTAGACCAAGAAATAAGTAACTTCACCAAGCAAGGAAATTTAAAATTCTTGCTGCATTACTGAGGCAAACATCTGACTCATGGATTCTTCATTGCTACCAAAGATGATATCATCAACATAAAAAACAATAATTAACAATTTATCATTTTCAATCTTTGTGTATAAATTGCTATCTGTAAAACCTTTTGTGAAACCTTGTTGTTGTAGATATTTGTCAAGGTGGTAATACCAAGCCCTTGGAGCTTGTTTCAGACCATAGAGAGTCTTTTTGAGCTTGTGTACGAGTTTTGCATCATTTCCAAAAATGAATCCCTCTAGTTGTTGAATATAAACTTCTTCTTCTAAATCTCCATTAAGGAATGTTGATTTTACATCCATTTGATATACTTTGAATTTCTGAAAACTTGAAAGGGCAAGAAACATCCTTAAAGCTTCAAGTCTAGAAATAGGTGCAAAGGTTTCTTCAAAATCTATACCTTCTTGTTGAGCATACCCTTTACAAACAAGTCTTTCCTTGTTTCTAATAACTTCTCCATTTTCATTGAGATTATTCTTAAATATCCATTTTGTTCCTATAACATTTTGATCATGAGGTCTAGGAACTAATTCCCAAGTATCATTCTTTTCAATTTGGTATAATTCTTCATCCATGGCCTTGACCCAACCTTCATCTTTACAGGCTTCATTTACATTCGGAGGTCCTGTGGAGGATAGTAATGCTAGATAACTTGAGGTCCATGTAAGAGTTCTTCTTGTCTGTACTCCAAACCATTTTTCTCCTATAATTTGAGATTTTGGATGATTCTTCTGAACATACCTGGATGGAGTCTTTTCCTTGTCTGTTGTATCTTCTTCTGGTGCTTCATTGGTTTCTTCTTCAATATCATTTTGCTTTGATGCAAGAAAGAATTCCCCATCTTCCTCATTGTCATGTTCCTCAGTTGATTTCATATGTTTCGAATTTCTGCATGCTTCATCAACTACAACATCAATGCTTTCAACAATTTTGTGAAGTCTTTTATTATAACATTTGTATCCTTTACTTATGGAAGAATAACCGAGAAGAATACCTTGGTCTTCTCTAGGTTCAAACTTACCAAGTTTTTCATCAATCCTTTTGATAAAACATTTACTTCCAAAATCTCCAAAGTGTTTTATAGTAGGAAGCTTACCATACCAAAGTTCATATGGAGTTTTATTGCTATTTATCCGAACATTCACTTTGTTGAGGATAGTCACGAGAGCAAATGTAGCTTCACCCCAGAAGGGTGCAGGAGTTCCAGATTCATCTAGCATAGCCCAAGCCATTTATTGAACTATTCCATTCATCCTTTCTACCAAACCATTTTGTGGAGGAGTTCTTGCGGTGGAAAATTCCCTTTTTATCCCATGTTGTTCAAAAAAGTCAAACAATTAGTCTGATACAAATTCTCCCCCTCGATCAGATCTGAGACATTTGATTTTTCGATTTGATTCATTTTCTACTAAATCTTTGAAGGTTTTAAACTTTTCAAATGCCTCATCTTTATGCTTTAGAAGACCTATCCAACACATCTTGGAAAAATCATCAATAAACAAAATAAAGTATTCTTCTCCTTGAGGAGACTTTTTCCTTGTTGGTCCACATAAATCAATATGGATGAGTTCAAAAGGCTTACTTAATGACCCTTCCTTTTCGATGAAGTGAACTTTGGTTTTCTTACTGATTTGACATGGTTTTCATATGGTATTTTTTGGGATACTGATATCTGTAAGATCATGAACTGCCTTGATCCTGCATGCTTTTCTTATTTTAGAAAATCTTAGATGTCCCAATCTTCTATGCCACAACCAGTTTTCATCTGTTTTGTGTAGATAGCATTTTTTATGTCCTCCTTTGAGTGTGTATAAGTTGTTTGGATTTCTTTTACATATGACCATGATTTTTCCTATATCAAGCTCATGAATGACACAACCGTTTGATTGAAACACCAATTCATATCATTGATCATACATTTGACTGAAACTCAATAGGTTGTGCTTTAAACCATCTACATACATGATATTTCCATCTTTAACCTTTTCCCTAAAGAAAACATAACCTTTACCTTTAATGACAGTTGGAGTGTCACTTCCAAATGAGACATTCTTTTCCTTTTCTAAAGCATTATATGAATGAAATTTACCTTTATCACCTATCATGTGTTTGGAGCATCCACTATCGATGTACCACTGATTTTCTTGTCCTTTTGCATGCAAATCTATACCACATCTTTCTAATTGAGATTCCTTCCTTCTCCATATCTTGGGATTTAATGGTTTTTGCTCCTTTTGAAGTGTTGTCCAAAATTATCTCATGCATTTAGATTCTTCATGACCAAAGTTGTTACAAATCGAGCATTTTATTTCATTTTCAAGAGGAGAAAAATTATTATAGGAACTTTTCTTGATTCCTATTACATCCTGTTGATTTTTTGCTTCTCTAGCCATGATGGTTTTATAAGCAACACATTGAGAAGCCTTGAATGCAAAGTTTTTGTATCAAAAACATTGCCCATTAAAGAAGTTTCTGAGGTTGTAGAGTCTTTTTTCATTGTTCACATGTTGGTTGCGGCTTCTACCGATATTCATCCTTGGAGTAAATTGAGTATGATTTACCTTATGAGTAATTTTAGGCCTTTGTTGATTATTTTCATATTTTTCACTAGTCCTTGCTACATCAAGATAGCTTCTCGTGGAGGTTGACAACTTCTGTGATTGAGATGATTCTTCAGTATATCCTTTATCAAAGGAGAACACTGAACTTTGATGATTTATTTTAAAGTTTTTGATCCTTTAGCAAATCTAAGACTAAGAGGTTTTGTTTTCTCAAGATCTTTTCTTAGCCCCACAATTTCACATTCTAGATTTTCATTGTGTTTTTCTCTTTCAGCAAGTTGGTGTGTCAAAGTACCTATGATCACATTATTTCCTTCTAAATAGATTTTGAGTTTAGTGGTTTCTTCAAGAAAATATTCCTCTTCTAATGCATCCAAAAAATCATCATCGTTATAGGCCATGAGTAATCTATAATCTTGTTCAGTTTCATCTTCATCATTATTAGATAAAACATTACTATCTTCATGTGTATAGTAACTCATTTTATTCACAACCTGTTTTATATTCCCTTTAGAATATTCCTTTCCCTTTTCATATTTATCTTTATGAGGACATTTGGCAGCATAATGGCCGACTCTACCACAAGAAAATCATTTGAAAGGTAGCTTACCTTTGAATCTTCTAGAACCCTGTTGAAGCTTCTTGAAAATATTTACCTCATCCTCTTCTTCTAAAATGTTTCCTGATCGATTGTGTTCCTCCTTTTCTTTTCACCTTGATGATTCTTTAAAAGCGGCTTCTCTCATATCTGATGGACCTCCTTTTCTTATTTCGAAGGTAGTTAGGATTCCATGGAGTTGAGTAACTGTAATACTTTGAAGATCCTATTTTTCCTCTGTGGCAGACACTTTTGACTCAAATTTAGAAGAAAAAGATCTCAAAATTTTCTGCACTAATGTAACTTCCTTTATTTCTTCACTCAGATTATTCATATAGTTAACAATCTCATCTATACGTAAAAAGTAACTAGCAACACTCTCATCACTATGGATATTAAGAGTTTCATACTTAATTGTGAGAGTTTGAAGCTTAGCATGTTTTTCCTGAAAGTCTCCTTCATAGCTTTGAATGATTTTGTCCCATATTTCTTTGGCTATCTTGAGCTACATGACTTTTACAAATTCTGATTATGATAGGCTTCACAATAATGTATTAACAGCTTTGGCAATGGTTTCATATAACTTCTTACCTATAGAATCTGGAGTAATTGCTGTTGGAAATTGACATCCTCCTTCTACAATTTCCCAAACATCTACTCCAAGTGATTGTAGATAGGATCTAGTTCTTATTTTCAAATATATTAGGTTTCTCCCATTGAAGATTGGTGGTCTAATGGATCCCATGCCTTTGTGATTATTCATCTTGAAAGATCTTCCTTCAAGCGATCAAGCTTCTTCAGAAGGACCCTTTGATTCCAATTTTTGGAATTAATACGGAGAGGGGGGTGAATCAATATTATTTGATCAATAAATTTTCCTTCTCAAACATATTTATATACTCTACTTTTGTGCAGTGAACTATCGTGTACACGCAACTCTAATTAGAGAAACTAGTGTAAACCCAAAAAACTTGTGATTTAGATAGTTTATGATGTTTTGATCTTTAACTAGTGCATTAGTAACTTATTGAACAGATCAGTAAAAACAGAATAAACCATCACACATAAGAAACAAATGAACACCAAGATTTAAGATGGAAACCCAATGTGGGTAAAAACTACATGTTGTTGTCGTCTCTGTATTCTTTTAATAATAAGAAAATATGTTTACAATCTTGTACTAGTGCAGACTCATACCAGTACACAGTGACCCACCTGTAGAAGTCTACAACCTTCTCTCATTTTCAACCTCTACTAGAAGGGAGCTGAAACCCCCTAGCTTTTGTACTAGCCAATGTGATTACTAGTATGTAGGTACCGGCCTATAGATGGCTACGAGCTTCTCTCTTCCTCCAGGGACCACATTTCATAAATTTTCAGACTATATGTTCCTCGTACACAACAATACATATGAAGGCCTTATTTCATCAAATCTTCATCCTGGACCCATTAGAATTTGAAACTTAATCTACATCAACCAATATTTAGTTAATCTGAACAATCAGATCATTGTCACCAAAACAATATGCTGGACCCAGAAACCTGCATCATCGTTTAGAACCAGCTGTAATCTCAAAATTCATGCATCAAAATGTATACGCTACTTTACTGAACCCAAACTCCATGTATACGCTACATCCTATAATCAAACATGCATATACCTTCAAAACTACTGAAACATAAAACCTTTGAATCATGTATGTACCAACCAGCAACATACAGACCATCGGCTATCTATTTATAGAGCTTTACACAAGTAGTAGCAGAGATCACCCTTCTCACTTATATAATTAATTAATTAGATACCAAATGCCTTATTCATTAAGTTTTACATTCAAATATAAGAAGAATTAATTGACAAACAATAGGAAAACAATAAAACTAACCAGATAGATGAGTCAGATCTGAAGAAAAAGGATTTTCTTTTGTATACACTCTTTGGAAAAGTATAACTTTTGTGTACACGTGCTTTTACCGAGACGAACCAGCGTACAATTTTGCAAATATTAGCTCATAACTTTGCTACAATTCCAGACTTCAGACAAACCCAGATCATGACATTTAAAGAATAAGACAGGTGTACATAATCAAATGTAGCCCCACCGATATTAGATCATTAAATGATAAGTCATTTTAGGTCTTATGATCTTCATCCAATATTGAATTCAAGGTGAACATAAATATTTTAGATCAAATCACCAACATAACCCCTGCAACATAAAATATACCTTAGAGAGAAGTATTCCTTAGAAGCCAATTCACTTGCACTCTCTGGCCTAATGATCTTCTCCTCCTTATATAGTTTTAGGCCTTTCTCAATAACTCAGACTGAAATCACTTAGGACCAATACCTTGGAACAAATAGCTTGGACTAATACCTCAAACCAAATACCTTGAACCAAATACCTTGCACCAAAACCTTGATTTTCCAACCAATATATGCTTTTCCTCTTGTGAGAGTGCATGTATACATATACACTCTTTTTGTTCTATGTACCAGCCTGTATATGCCATTTTGACTAAGTGGACCTATGTATACTTCTTAAAGTGCTTTACATCAATCTTTTCCTTCACCTTCTTTATTTTGATCAATAGACCTTAGTTCCATCTTCCTATTCTTCTCTACCACTGCCTTTTTACCTCTGAATATTCTTGTTGTACTATGAGTTGCCTTTTATCAAAACTAAATTGACCGGTGAGTGAGTTGCCATCAAGGAAATCACTTGTATCATAATGCCAACAATTAGTCTAACAAAGTCAAAGAAATTCTACTTGTATTGTCAATGTTTAAGTACTTCATGATAATCTTCAACTTTAGTCAAACATAATCCCCTATTAGTATTATTGATTAATGCTCCTAATGAAACATGTTGTAACATTGGAATGGTACATGAATATATCTAGTGAAGCATTGTGACAAATAAGGTCACAATTTTACATTAAATTATGATTTTTCCAACGTCGCATTACAATGTTACAAAATTAGTCAACCACATTTACTGATGTGGTTCTCTATGTTGGACTATGTTCGTTGACTATCTTTAAGAATCAACACTCTTGAACTTCATTCAAACATAATTTTCTATTATTCTTATCGATTAGCATCAATAGTGAAACATCATCAACCACATTAGTCAACAAAGTCAAACAAATCCAACCTTTATAGTCATTTTATAAATTGTTGACCATGATGAAAATTTTTTGCAATTTTACAATAGATGTTGTAATGTTATATTACATTGGAATTTATCCAACATCATATTCTGACATTAGAAAATTAGTCAAACTAATTTACTAATGTGGTTGATTCGATTATCTTTAATAGTGAACCCTCTTCAACTTCAATCAAACATAATCTATCTAGTGTCAAATCATAAAAAATATTGTGACAATGGAATGGTATATAATTCTATATAGTGTCAAATCATGAACAACATTGTTAAAATGTGACAAGTATAGAAACAATCTTACATTACATTAATTTTTATCCAACGTTGCATTATCACATTACAAAATTAGCTGACCACAGGTACTAATGTGGTTTACTATGTTGAACTATGTCTATTGACTATATTTGACATTTAACACCCTTCAACCTTAGCTAAACATAATTTCCTAGTATTGTTATTGATTAATACTAATAGTGAAACATAGTCAACCACATTAGTAAAAAAAAAGTCAACCTTTATAGTCATTTTTAAAATTGTTTACCATGATCACACTTTGTCGCAAAGTGACAATCAATTTCACAATGTTACATTACATTGAAATTTCATTTCAATTAGAGAAGCATTTTTTTACATACTTATAACAAATTAAATGCAAGTACATACCTAGTTTTCCCATCTTATGTCGATCCTTTGTTGATATTGCTTCTAGTCCTCTACCTTCGTTACCAAACTAGTTGATTCCTCCTTACTTATCTGGGATCAACCTCTCTGGTTCCTAGATATAGAAGACATTGATATCACAGTATTATGAACCCCATGCCTGAAATGCCAAGAATAGTGCTCATGTTTCTTATTTTTTAATTAAGGTTAAAGCCCATTTCCCTCACACTTATATGTTCTTTTCCATGCTCTGTCGTTAGCTCTCAGGGATTTTTCGCGATAGATTATCAATATGCCACCCCTTCTACTAATGCATGCTCGTACACCCGTAAAGATAGTACTAAAAGAATTATTAAAAAGGCTCCCTCAGTGCTCTATCACCTCCTCCCCACCCTGTATAAACATGATCGTTCTCTACTTAAAAACTATTGTTGTTTTTCTATCATTGCCTTTTCCAAAATATATAATGTTCTTGAGTGAGTTGTCTGACCTTTGACAAGGAAAATAAATTGTATTTATTATGTTCGTAGGCACTCAGTCATATTTTCATTTATATATATATATATATCATGACCTTGAGTTGTCCATCTAAGTTGGTTTTGAAGTCTTCTCAAACATTGTTTTCATTTTTTTATGATATATTTGTATTATTATATAACAAAATATCTACATTAACAATTGTATTAAGGTTAATATAAATTATATGAATATGATTTATTATCTTAATTCAAATGGTCATTACGTAAGATTTATGATTATCCTATGATAACATATATTATCTATATTATTTTAACCTTTATTGATTCTATGAATATTTGTATTAGTTGTATTATTAATAATAATCAACCAGAAGCCCCTCTGTGTTCAATAAGGTATGGATTTGTTTCATTGAAAATATAATCTCTATTTATATAATTGTATTATCTTTATATTTGTTTTATTATTATGTTGTTTTATATCTAACTTGCAATCAGGTATTAGAGATGTATTTATTAATCACAATTTAAATAATATATTTATATACTACCTACAATAACATTCAAACAATAATTTTTGACAATAAAATAACTTTGATTATCAATAACATATGATGTTTTTATTAACACAATATTTAATTTATCTATCTTTTACTTGGATAATCTTTGTATTTAATTACTATGTATACTAGTGCAATGCATGTGGTGCATGCATATGTAGCTATCAGATGCATGCCTCGTATTCATGATATTAATCACATTTTCCCTATACTTTGAGATGGGTAGTTACATACATCCCTCCTTAAAAAAAATTGGCTCGAATTTAGGGTTTATATGATATATCGGCAATTACTTCATCAATTAATGTAGTCATGTAAGAATTATGTTCTGTGATTCAATTCTCAATTATATTGTTAGGTCACTTAACATTTGTATTTTGAAAATTCATTGGTTACTCATTATTAGTCATGTCCTACCTAAACACAGTTCCCAAGTTATTCTAGAATCAACGTATCATTCCAAATCTCTTCTTCCCTCATCCTATCGATCCTCTACTGGAATATGCCATGGCATCAACTATACTGACCTAACCATCCATGAAACCTCAAGGGTGGGAGCATCAACTACATTGACCAAACTTCCCTAGTAGGCATTTGGAATTCATGAGCACACATCTAGGGGTGTGAGACTCATACAATCCTCTCATGACTTTAGGTTTTAGAGAATAAATAGTGGGAAACTCCTCCACCCCTCCTAGTGGGACCACAGTAAACAACCTATTATGGAATTTCATTAAGCCTCGACTATTCTTGGATATTTGGCATCATGTGGTCAGTTTGGATAACAATATCGTCTACGATATAAAAAATTGTCTACACATTGTAACATATGAACTATTTTATTGAAACCAAAATAACGATATTATATGCAATACAACACTTGTCTACACATTATAACATATCCATTAATATATTCAAAACCAAAATATTTTCAAATAATAATTCTCAACATATATATTTAATATGATATTGGTCTTTTATTTCACCTGACATATTTGGCCCTCTAAACAATATAACCTATAGTTTATCATTCACATTCAGTAGTCAATCGTGGTCACTATAATTATCCATCTCATCAATAATAAGAAACATGCAGACTTTAACACAATAATAGATGCTTCTAAGTAAAAAATAATATGTAGACATTTCATTCATATCAAAATTCACATTAGTATCCATGTGCCAACAATGTGTACATATTTACATGGAAAAACATAATCATTTAACATTACATTGTTGGAATACAGAATTACTGAGTGACGGGGGTGGGTAGTAGGGGAAAATCGGTAATAGTGAGATTCTTAATTCTTTTTCTAAATATGGTTATAGTCCTTTTTTATATTCCATTTCTTATGAGAGAATTAATTAATTAAGAAAGTGAGTAACAAGTTTAATCATTCATGTTCATACAACCAGTCACGTGAGAAGCACATACATTCGACACTCGTGTTTTCACATGGAAACCTAGAGGCAAAAAACCACCAAAAGATTTTGTATTCTTATGATCGAAATTAAGAACCTACTTAATTACATCAATTTATTTGAGAGCACCCGCTCAAAGGAGGTATCCACACCCTTAGATTAGAAGGCACCAACTTGCCAAGAGGAACCAACCTCTTTTGAATGCAAGCACCAGCCTACTCTTGCCATTGTCCTACAATTTAATATAATTTTCAAAATAAAAACAAAGCATATATAGGTATAAGTAAAATACCAATTAGTCTAGTTTCAAAAACAATTTATGCACACGGTCCACTACTGTTCCACAAAATCACTTTGTTACATACAGTTCCTCTATGCTCACTGCTCACAGTAACATCTCCTCAACACTCTTCCTTCTCTCACAAAAGCTCTCTACTGCACCTACTTCAGCTCAAATCTCATTGTTCTTCACACAACAATCACTTTGCACTCGCATCTTGTCTCATTAAACTCTCTCTTCTCTCAGTGCTTAGTCTTCTCTGTTTTCTCATACCCTTCTTACTTCTCTCGCTACTCATCACTGGAACAATATGCTCTGCCCCTCATTGTTCAATGGAAGTCAATGGTTTTGATCCTCTAATGCATACTGCCCAAAGTTGTGTCTGTTAATTGTCTCCATAATATCCAAGTGTACTTTGGCATGGATTTTCTTTCTACTGATGCGTTTGTTGGTTAAACTTTGTCATAGAATTAAGCATAGGAATGGGATTTCGTGTTCTCCTTTGACTCTTTGCGTAAACTTCCATACTAAAAATTTAATCTAAGACGACTTGTACAATATATCATGACTCCGATGCTTATTTATTGCTCAACAAAGCTTGACAACAATAAAAAAATGGTCACTTTGTTCGTCTTCTAAGTCTACTATATCTGCACATGAAGTTGTCAATTTCTTTCTCCATTCCTTCACTTATTCTCTTTTAGATGTTGTCCTCTTTACCTTGTCCTAATGCCTTCTACAGATCTAGCTAACTTCATAAAGCAACTCTGTCAAACTTCATTTATTCTTCAGTTACCGACCCATCCATCCATTTAAGTCACTATACTTGTTTCATCAAAGTCCTATCATATCATAAGTTAAATAAAAAAAATGTTTGTAGGTTTTAACCCCATATAGAAATTACCTGTAAATGGATTCTTAAAATATACAAAATATACAATGGAAAGAAACACAAAACAAATACACATAGATTTTCACCTGGATCCCAAAACCGCAATTATCAGATTGATTTTTCATAATTTTCCTCTCAATGTTAATAATATATATATATATATATATATCTATATATATATATATATATATATATATATATATATATATATATATATATATATATATATATATATATATACAGAGAGAGAGAGAGAGAGAGAGAGATAACAAAGCATTCATAATGCCCAATCGATTAACCTTGGATTAGAACATAACCATAGTTTCCTTGAATAAATCTAGAAAATACCATGGGTAGAAAACCATCATGCACAAAACCATGTACAAAAACCATTCACAAAACAATAGGTATGTCTATGCACATAATATACGGTGCAAAAAAAAATTCCCCGGGCACTATCTCAGATCTCGTACAGGGGGGATACTACCTGTGGGGAAGTAACATTATAAGTGCGGACATGAAAAAATTCCTCTAGCCCAATAATGGGTCTAGCCACAACAGATACATTCTATGGAATATTTCCTTATGTTAGAATCATTCAAGAGGGCCTACCTCTTGGTTGCTTATCCTACTTGATGATGTCCTCCCTTGCTCTCTCCAGCAATCTCTCACTTCTTTCTTTAATCTCCTGAAACAAGTAAACAACAACAACACAAAAACATAATAATAGACAAATTGCAATTCAACCTACTTAATAAGTCAAGAAGCATTAAAACACGAATATGTAATATTACAAAACATGTAGGAAATCAATCGATAGCTGCATATATTAATACCAAAGAGAGATTACAGCCATTCATATTGATGTCGCAATCTTCCTCTGACAAGAACAGGTCCAGGGTCTTGCGCTCCAACACAACCTGATCAAAGTACAAATTCTAACATGCAAATAGATATGTTGACATTGAACATGCTAGAAAGTCACTTGATTACCAATCAATGATGTAAACTATTAACAAGCGTGAGAGAAACCCCCAATAATGACAATGGCCCTCAAGGTACTATCAATACAATTCATGGAATGCGAATACAATAACTGAAGTCTAACACCCATGAAATCACTTGATTAAAAGCCAATGATGTGAGCTTCTCATTGAGTGCAAAGAACTTGCCATTAGGGCATGCAAGCTCTAAGGTACTGGAAAGGATTCTCTCCATCAACTTCCTGGATAATGAGTCGATGTTGATAGAAAGAGACCATGTCAAAGGAGAGGCATAATGAATCCCACATCATCGACGTGAGATGAGAGGATGCAAAATAATTTTGGATGATACAAAGAAATAGAGGTAAGTGTAATTGTAGAAGGACAACTCTTGAACATATCGGCAACACAACTCGAAGTTTGGTAGCTTTTGGATCCATAGGATCAGTGGTCATGATGACATATCAAAGATAAAATGGAAGGCAAAATGAAAGACCCAAACCCAGGAAGGTTAATGATACAGAGGATGATGTCCCAACCTGACACAAAGCAAAGAGTGTGATGTTCAAGAGTAAGCTACCCACACGACTCGATAGGTTTCCAAATTTTTACCCCACCATTTCTACCAAGTACCCTAGTTATTTTTTAATCGCAAGCTTGAAGGAGATAGCATATGCTTTCACTGTAAGTTCATCCTTCGGAAGAATCCAACCAAGTAAGTTTAACGAGCCCTAGGAAGGAGAAGCTCTTGTTCATCATGGTGACAAATCCGATGCCATTTTGATAGTTTACCAAGTTTGGCAAAGGTGTAACTTGATATCTTTTTCATGTTTAGAGAGTTCTAAAAATACATGTAGAAGAAAACTCCACATGGTCCCTTTTTGTACATTTTTGTTTCTCGAGCACAAAAGGGAGAAAAAAATACTTGAGAGAACTACTTGACCATTTCAGTCAAGGAGTACCTTTTTCTTAAATAGTTCCTCCCAGCCCAAAAAATCGGTAAACTTATACTAGGCGCATGATGTTTCGTAGCCATTAATGAGTTTGAAACAACAACGACTCGATCATCTTTTCATTTTTAAAGGGTTGGAAAAGAGCTGAAAGTGGAGCCCCCATTTTTTTTTTCTTTCATGAGTCAAAAAGGGAAAAAAATATGTGGAAATCTTTTCATATCAGTTTCACAAGTCGAGAGAAGAGATGAAATGTGACTCATTGCCATTGTTGAACATTCATCACCTGTCACTACACAAGCAAGGAAAAGTGTATTATCGAAGATTTCTATGGAAGATTTCCTTAGGTTAGAATCAATCAAGAGGGCCAACCTCTTGGTCGCTTATCATGCTTGACGATTTCCTCACTTGCTTGCTCCAACAATCTCTTGCTTCTTTCCTCAAGCTCCCGAAACAAGTAAACAACAACATCACAAAAACATAATAATAGAAAAATTGCAATTCAACCTACTTAATAAGTCAAGAAGCATTAAGACACGAATATGTAATATTACAAAACATGTAGGAAATCAATTTATAGTTGCATATATTAATATCAAAGAGAGATTACAACCATTTCCCTTGACGTCGCAGTCTTCCTCTGACAAGATCAGGTTCCCACACACTTCTTCTAGCACTTCATGATGGCTTCAAACAACAATAGTTTAAAGACTCTTCCCTTTTGGCTTCACTCCAAACCAAAGACACTTCTCCCCCACACAACTAGATAGCTACAACTAGTAATAACTTGCTTGTCTAGTATATTTACACTCAGCCAAAACTCTAACTCTAATTTTCACACTAGCCACTATTTTGTGCTTGGGAAGAAGGGAGGTTTATATAGGAAATATGGATGGGACATGGATCCTATTCTCATGGGAGAAGGACTTGTCCCTTGGGGTAGTTCCATCATTATAGGAGAAAGGAGCCCAAACTGTCGTCCTTGACCCCATCTAGCCAAACCATTTACCAAACTTCCGTGATGGAGCTTCTAGAGATGGAAGCTTCAGCTCTAATTTAAAAAGCTTTCCCGAACAAGACCATTATGACTCCAACACATCTCAGTCGCACCAATCAGTGTGGAGAATAGTGTTAATCTCTACACATCAGCATGGGGAAGACAAAGGTCATTAGTGTTGATCTTGTAAATTGCGAAAAACAAAAGTTTCAGGGGAAATGGTGCAAAAGGGAAATGATCTACTCATGAAGAGGGACATAATTGGAGTTTGTCCATGAAGGAAAAGCATGCGGGGTTCACTATAGAGGCCTCAAGGATCAAGGAATGGGGAGTACAGAGATAGTGAGAAAATGGTGTGTAACACCGCCCCCCTCAAATCCCTCAACATGGGGGGTTGGGCCTCCTTTTTGGCACACACCCAACAATGTTACGATATTACACAGTCTCGATATCCTTAGTTCCTTGAGAATTTTCCTCATCATATGACCGAGCCTGTGACCCATGACTTAGTGTTATATTAGATCCCCTTTGTATCATAACTTCAACAAAGTTCCAATTTCCTCTTACCTTCCTTTGTTCAGACCTTGGTTCCCTTGAGCTCCATACGACTATGTGTCAACTAATATCAGAGAACCCTTTACCATTACTTCTCAAAAATCATTTCCATGGGAGTTACGATGTCCTCATCCTCTAATATACTAACCTCCGATATGATGATGTCACTTCCAGACGTGGTGACTTCTAATAGGTGACACGTATGACTATGATTTGTCTCATAGAGCCACTCAAAATGTTGAAATAGGATGCCACGTGTCCACCATACTTTCACGTCATGCTGATTTCCCTAGCCACTTCATTTTCCTGGGGCCAATGACATGCCACTAAATGTCTTACGAGGGAAGACAAAAGGAGTCCTGATTATCCTTAGTTTTGTAACAAGGTCCTTTTCTCAGTCTTCTTGGCATTCCTCTATACTTTCACAATATCGATCGCACTCGATATCGTAACTTATTAAGATATTGATGTTAAGAACTTCCAATATTTTGATATCCTAGTCTCTGATGTCACCTTCTCTTATACTATGTTACTAAAATCTAGCTTGCTTTGATATTCTAGTCTTGGATATAACCTGCTCCAATGTTGTGACATTGGGTTGTGTTGTGCTCTGACCTTTGATATTTTGGCTTGCTTAGAACTTCAAGACACTCACATCGTAAGACCATAACTTTTGATCTGGTAGGCCATTTGCAGACTTCCAAAGATCGTTGGAAAGCTCTTTCATAGAAATTTCCAATGGAAAGTGTTTGATGTAGGACTTGAGCCCATCTACTACCTCTAAGATGACTTCAAACTCTCCATCACTCTTTGCTCCTTGACTTTTCTTGTTGTGCCTAAAATCTTGAACTCCCAACAACCATAGTCATAGTTTTATGGCTTCTCCAATAATCCTCCTATTATAATGATTCTCTACAGAGCACTACAATATCCATGGGGTTCCTCTTGAAATCCCTATCATCATATTCATTATTTTATCGCTTCCCTAATAACCTTGATACTATGATGATTCTCTACATAAATCCTGGAGCTGCCATGGGATTCCTTTTGGACTCTAAATCATCATGTCGATCTTGGTTGACATAATTACGAACACTATCACAGCCACTAGCCATCGAGATACTGCCAATTGTCTAAAAATATCCCTCTTTGGAATTGATGGAAACACCATAAGCTCCCCATGAACCTACATGGTTTTCTTTAATGCCCCAAGAAATCTTCCCCCTTTGGCATCAATGATGAAGAATGCTTCTTGAATACTCCCGCTAAACCACTACAGCCTAATCTTCCATGGACCCCGCGTGCTAACTAGCTGCCAGCACCTACTAAAATGAAGTCATCTGGAAGAAGGAGTCACAACTACTATTTGTTGCCTCATATATTCAAAGGGTTCTCTTGCCACTGGCTTAGTAAAGATATCTTCAAGTTGATATTTTCTAGCCAGATATTCAAGTGTGACAATATTGGTTGCAATTTGTTCCCTCAAGTAATGGAACTTGATAGGAATATTCTTAGTCTTTGAATGCATGAATGGATTTTTGGATATGCTGATGGCACTTGTATTGTCACACATAATTCAAAAATGATCAATCAACTTACTTTAATATATTTTCAAGTATGCCTCATCCAAATAATCTATCAGAAATGGGTACCAACAACAATATACGTTGTTTTAGTAGTCAATAAAGAAATGGAGGCTTGTTTCTTTCTAACCCACGACACCAAGAATTTTATGAAGAAGAAGGTTGCACTAGAGGTGATTTTTCTATCATCAATAACTATAGCCCAATCAACACTAGTGTAGGCCTTAAACTTAAATTATTTTCTCTCACCATACCATAGTCCATATTCTATTTATCCTTGAAGATATTTGAAAATCCTTTTGAAAACAACAACATGACTTTCCCATGGGAAGGCCTAAAATATGGTGAAAAGACCCTTTGTTTGGATGATGTATCACCTTGAAGTTGTAAGATACAGCACGCTTCCTATCATGGATCTATATTCAGTTTGATTTACTAGAGTTGTCTCATCCTCTTTGCATAATTTGCAACCTCTAGTTATAAGTGTTCGCACTGGGTTGCAATATTCTATCCCAAACTTCTTCAGAGTTTCCTTGAGATATTTGGATTGGGATATAAACACTCCTTGTGGGGATTGAGAGATTTGAAAACCCAGGAAGAAGTACATCTCCCCAATCATGGACATTTTGAACTTTGTCTACATACATTTTGCGAATTGATGCCTTGAATTTTCCATATCACTGCCAAAGAGTATATAATCCACATACACTACTACAATTACTAGATGGTCGCCTTCATACTTTATGTATAAATTTCTATCAAGTGTTCCTTTCTCAAATCCTTGTGATGAGCCCTTGTATTTCACCAAGAGTTTTGCAATTCCCAAGGGATCCTCAAATCTATTTATCAAGTCGTGGTTCATACAAAATTTTAGGTGACAATGCTATATACACATTAGGTGGGATTCTACTCATGTCACCCTCAACTAGGAAATATGATCAATAGTGCTCCAATACCATTCATCCTATTGAATTAGAATGAAATCTAGCAAATTAAGGTGCAATGTAGAAGTTACCTCTAACTATGAAAAGGAAAATGCTATTAAATTCGACTTGCAAATGTTATAGAAGAAATTCATGAAAAGGCAAGAGATAAAATACATGTAGAAAGGAAACTACATTATCTTGCAATCATCCATCTAGTTATCAGATCTACTTGTAGTAAAAAAGCTAATATACAAAACCATAATTCAAGATTCTATGTAACATCTAACTAGCTCACAGTTGCATGTAAATCAATGTTCAATTTGTGCCAAATCTGTGATATGGAAACTAACAGTATTATGTTTTTGCAGTTAAGGAAAAGGAGCATTTGGAGTCGCCTAGGAGATTCCCTTGACCATGAAGTCATATCTTGGGGCAACATCCTTCTAGAATAACTATGAATTTGTAACAAGGATCGAAATTGGCAAAAAAGCACACGCTACAGGTGTCCTATAGGAGGCTACTACAAGGGCCTTGTATGCTACAAGAAGGCTTGTAATGCTACAGGAGGGTTGTTGAGAAGGTTTAAGAGGTGAAAACGATAGTTTAAGGGTATGGAAAGGTAGATGGAGGTTGAGGTAAATGAGTGAAGGGTGGATAAATCCCCTAGCCAAGTTCATAACCTTTTCAATGCATGTTTTACACTAGGAGGGATGCTCTCGGTAACCCTAGGAAAATGATCTCATGGAACAAAATTTTTAGGATATAATTTCGGGTTCACAAGAGAAGGTGAGGCAGTCCAAGATAGAGGTGGTGAATGTGCACTTGTCTACAGATCCAAACAACCCTACAATCATCATATGTGTATACCCATTTTTCATTGACAAAAATGAAACATCGAGTATTGGAAAATATTAGTTTAATTTAAATTCTCTAATCTATTTCAGAACTTCGATCTAATTAATAAAAAACTCCTATTATATAGACAGCATATGAAAAATAAGATAAATAACAAAATATTCTTCGAAGAAACCATAAAAATAATGCTTTGGAGTTGCGGTTCTAAATCATTTTATTCATGCTCCCTTGAGAGAGATGAGGTAGAGGTTGCTATCACAAATTTTCATGGATTATTCTCTATTGAAATGCAATAAACTAAGCAATACTTTGAAGCCAAAAGAGATACAAATACAAAAGAGGGACCTAAGCCACTACGTTTGTGCCCAAACCTAAGAGCCTTTGCCCTCTAAGACTAACTCAATGATGGATCAACAAGAAACTTCTCATTATCATTGAATCAATGTCTAATACATAAAATAATAGTTCCAACTACCTAAGCTCAATATCTACCTCGATAAAAAGAATACTCAAATCCTAATGAGATCTTCTACATGTTTATTTATATAAGATGCTAGCTACTACCAGCTCACTAGAAAATAGGGATATTTGTTGCCCACAACTTGAGAATGGTGGATTTTATTCCTCATTACTTGTACTTTCTTGGCTTCCAATGACCTCATTACTTTGACTTGCTTGGTTTCTAATGACCTCAAGCTGATGAGAGAGAAAGTGTTGGGATCTTTGGCTGATTGAGGGAGTTAAAGAGGTGGAAAAACCCCTATATTCTCTCGTTGTTGCCTACTCCAAGGCCTTGCATAGAAATCATATCAAAAATTGCTCCATTTCCTACAATTAAACCATATGAGGCCACATGACAGGACAAACATCTTTTATCCTTCTCACTAGGCATAATATAACAAAAAATGTAAATAAATGTGAGAAAGAGATAGTTCTAAGGATAGAGGATGGCATCATCACCTTATAATATACCTATTGACGAGCCACATCACCTTTTCTCTAAAGATATTTATCCATCCCTTTGTACCAAGCTCTCAGAGCCTATTTCAATCCATGTAGAACCTTTTTCAATTTGCATATGAACCTTTCATCTGTGGTGAGTATACATCCTTCTCGTTGCTCAATGTTAACTTGTTCTTGTAGATCTCCATTAAGAAATTCAAAATTCACATCCTTATGATTTACCTTGACATTTTTATGGCAAGTAAGAGAAGGGAAAATCCTGATAGCTTCCATTATTTCTATTGGTGCAAACGTTTCATCGAACTATACCCCTTATATTTGGGAATTCCCTTTACAGACCAATGGAGCCTTGTTTTCGATTACTTTATCCTCCTCATTCAACTTATTTTTTAAAACCCATTTGGTTCTGATAACATTTTTCTCTTTAGGTCTTGGAACAAGCTCCTAAGTGTCATTCAATTGAATTTGCTCAAGTTATTCCTTCATATTTTTCACCTCAAAATTATCCTCACTTTCTTAGCTGAGATTCTTGTGTTGAATCTGTGAAAATAAAGGAAAAATTGCATAACTTGTATTTCCAACAAGTTTCCTCCCAGTTTGAACACCATGTCTTTGACCTCCAAGTATCTGCATCTCAGGATGCTCTTTGTGTACATAATTGGGAGGTTTCTTTGGCCTTGGAGCTATGCCTGCTTCCTCACCCTCACTATCTGAATCTATTTCTTCTAGATCTGTGGACCTCATTTATGGATTTTCTTCATCATCTGAGTTCATATTTATTTTCGAGTTCTTAGATTGTGAAGATATTTCATGTACAATAACATCAATGCAATCCTCAATATTATTTGTCTGCTTGTTATAATACTTATATCCTTTACTTCGAGTAGAGTACCCGAGTAATATTCCCTCATCAATGCGAGAGTCACTTTCCAAGATTCTTATCATTCCCTTTGATAAAGAACTTACTCCCAAAGACCTTGAGGTTTTTAACTGTTAGAGGTCTTCCCTTCCGCAACTCATAGGGAGTTTTATTACTTTATCTCTTAGGTTTTTGCGATCTTCATAGGTGCGTAGATCATCTTCCAGATTCATCGCATTAGGTTACTTTTTGCGCAATGTTTCGAACCATGAATGGTGGTTCATATTGAGGATGTGAAAGTTTTATTACTATTAGGCCTGAGTAGAGTTATGTTGGG
Source organism: Pinus taeda (assembly GCA_000404065.3). NCBI lineage: Eukaryota > Viridiplantae > Streptophyta > Pinopsida > Pinales > Pinaceae > Pinus > Pinus taeda. The sequence goes on from APFE030176186.1 coordinate 107,948, forward strand.
TAGACACATTGCTTCCTTTATTTCTTCTCCGAAGAAGATGTGAGATAGATCTTTTTCATCCAACATTTCTCTCGCCATTTCCTAGATTGTTCTATTCTTTCTCTCCACTACATTTTTTTTTGGAGTTCTAGCCACTCAATACTAACTCCTAATGTCATGCTATTCATAGAATTATTCAAATTATCTTGAAGTGTAATATCCTCCTTTGTCTGATCTCAACCATTTTATCTTTAAGTCTTTCTCATTTTCTACTTGAGCTTTAAATCTTTTAAAATTCTTAAATGCCTCTGATCTGAACTTAAACGGGAACACAAAAGCTTACTTATATAATCATAAACATAGAGATGCAATAGAAAAACACTTCATTTCATTAATAGAAAAATATTGAACTATGCTTACAAACATAATGGAAATAAGATAGCTGAGATGATGGTAGCTTATATCTAAGAAGAGATGTGGTAGCTACATGCCTCTGAAATCTGTTACAATGAGGTTGAAGGGCCTATTTATTATTGCAAAACATGAGAAAACCCTGAACAACCAAAACCCTAACCCCGGGAGATGTAACACCAAGCAATTGTGGGCTGCATTGGGGTTAGTTTGGCAGACATCCTCCCGGGGTCGTAACTTGGTCATATTATCTCCGTTTGGCGTGTATGATACCTTTTTGGAAACATCTATATAAGTACTATAGGTTTCATCAAAGGACATTTCCTATGGATTTGAGCCTACTGTAGACCCCAAAAAAAATTGTTTAGGGTGTGATAACTACTCCGGAAGTTCATGACTCGAAAAACTGCTAAAGATAGTAAATGATAAAATAAACAAGGAAATGAAAGAAACTGAGTGGGGGGTCTAGGTGGAATAGGTAGGTGGCCACCAATATCCACTTCCATCATTCCATCCCCCTTAGTAAGCAATGCTCTCCATTACGTGCAGAGCCTCCATGAGGTGAGCAAATTTATGTTGAACCTCATCCCTAGTGAACCACTTGCCCTGGTGAAGGAGTTGGCATACTTTGACAACTCGATGTAGTTGTATCCTCTATTGGTGAGTGTTATTGATCTATGTCTCCATGATTTTATTAGTTGTGGCATGTTCCATGCAATCTGGGTTCAGCTTTATTGTTGTGAGTTTTTCTGCAATGTTAGATGTATGCAATAATGGTGGAAAGTATGATCGAAGGCGATCTACATTGAACACTCAGTGCAAACCAAGGAATGGTGGGATTCTAAGCTTGAAGGCATTACACCAAAGACCTTGGTGATGGTGTATGACCGATATTAGATCGGGAAAAGCTTGCGGTTGGATCCAGCAAGGCTATCCTTCTGAAAATACAACCAAACTTGGTCGCCCAACTAGAACTCGTGCGACACTCGATGTTGATCATGGCACTACTTGTACTTACCATTAGCCCTTTCCAATATATCAAGGACCTGTTGGCGGATGTGTTGAATGCCCTTAATGAAGTTGTTAGCCCTTTCAAGTTTAGATTGAATGTGAGATGAATCTACCTGAGTGGATGCAAATGGTATGGTCAGATCAATCGGGTATAATGGTTGTAATCCCATATCTACTTGAAAAGGGTTGTGGTATATTGAGCTATGGAGAGCTCTGTTGTAGCTCTATTAGACATAGGGAAGACTTTCATCCCACGTGTGGGGATTCTTTGAGTTGTACATGAGCATAATGTGTACGATCATACTATTCATAACCTTTGTTTGGCCATCAGTTTGGGATTGAAATTTGTGGACTTAGTAAGTTTTGTATCCAACATCAACTAGAGACTTGACCAAAATGCACTTAACTATCTGTCATCTTGATTTGAGATAATGGACTATGGGATAACAACGTGTACCCACACTCACAAAAAGAATACCATAGCAGTGACCTCTACTATCGTACTCTTCTTGCAAGCTACCATGATGGCCATCTTAGAGAATCTGTCAACTACCATGAAAAAAAAATCATTGCCATGCTTAGTAGAAGGAAGGCCTAACATGTAATTTATGGAGACAAATTCCCAATGCAAACTAAGAGTAGGTAGAGGAGTATATATGCCTTTCTTCTTGGTAATTGGTTTGTCAATGGCACAATACCTAACGTACTTCCCAACATCTTGATGAAGTTTAGGCCAATAAAAGTACATCTGCAATACCACCACTATTTTCTCTACTTCAAAATGTCCAGTGACTTGACTGTAGTGCACCTCCCAAATCATCTTCGCACACTCACTTGAAGGAACACATATGTGTCCGAGGTGCCATAACATTGCATTCTAAACGTTAAAATTTAGAGCTTGCTTCAATTCCAGGAGCGCCTAGTATATGTTGCTGAATTTTGGGTCGCTTTTGCAAATATGCAACAAACTTGATGTCTTGTGCTCGTAAGAGTCGAGCACAGTGATCAGCGCCATGACTGGTAGTTGGTTGAGACAATCAGGAGAATTATTGGTGCTTCCAATATTATACTTAATGTTCAAATGGAACTGTAGCAAATAGGTGGAACATTTCTGATGGCGATCGTTATACAATTTCCTTGTGTTCATATCAACTATAGAGGTCAATGGTCTGTATGGATGATCGTTTCGCTCCCCAGAATGTAATGCTTCCATTAACAGCAGGCCCGCATAATGGAATACATTTATTTGTCATAAGCGGGGTACTTTTGTACTATTTCTAAAATTGTCTCAATGTGGTAAGCCACCAAATGCCCATGATTAGTAAGAATTGCACCAATAACATAGTCGCAGGCATCCGTCTTAATTTCAAATGGTTTTTGCAGGTCTGGCAATGTGAGCACTAGTGCAGAAAAGAAGCAATTATTAAACTCAGAGAATTCTTGTTGTTGGGTTTCTGACCAAAAAAAAAATTCTTTCACCCCACCGTTAGTGACTTCACTTAAATTCCAAGTGATATGAGAGAACCCCAACATGAACCTATGGTAGAAATTCGCAAGACCCAAAAAGTTGTGGAGCTCTGTTAGAGTGGTTGGGGCTACCCAATACTAAATGACTTGTATATTGGATGGGTTCACATGTACACCCTGCTCATGAATTATGTACCCTAAATATTGAGGCTTGGTGAGGCGAAAAGTGCATTTCTCCAAGTTAGCACATAGCTTGTGTTGTCGGATAATATGAAGGACTTGTCGAATATGGTCGTGGTGATTTTCCCAACTCACACTGAAGATCAATATGTCATCTAAATAAACCACAATGAATGCATTAGGGAATGGTTGCAACATGTCATCCATCAGTCTCATGAAGGTTGCATGGGAGTTTGTCAATCTGAACAACATGACCAACCATTCGAAAAGGCCATCCTTGGATTTGAAGGTAGTCTTCCACACATCAGAGGGTTCATTAGGAACCTGGTGATAACCTGACTTCAAGTCAATCATGTTGAAATATTTGGCCCCCTTGAGCTAGTACATAAGGTCATCAATCTCTAGGATTGGGTATCTATTTGGGTCATCAATCCACGAGAGTGGGTACCAATAGTGAATACAGAGCATCAAGGTCCCATCCTTCTTCTCTACCAATAAAATCAGGCTCCCACAAGGTGATGAGCTTGGTCCAATGTTCCCTTTCTACAATAGTTCCTGAAATTGACTCTTGATCTCATCGTTCTCCATAGCAAAGTGTTCATAGATTGATCCATTGGTCAGCAACATGCCTAGGGTCATATCGATGGGGTGCTAGACCTAATAGTGAAGAGGTACCCCTGCGCATGGGGTGAAGATATCCCTCTACTCCTCCACGACCTTCTCCATATGTTTTTGTTGTCTAGAGGAGCCCTACTTGGAAGCCATGGCAATGACCTTCTTCTTCCCCTGGGAAAAATCATAATGAAAACAAATTTCCTAGTCTAGGAAATGATCTTACTGCATTACTTTGCAGTGATCAAAGAGATGGTAGTAGGCAGGGCTACCTCCTTATCCTGTGCAACCTATTAGCCAAAGTAATAATCACAGAGCAAGGTCTAGGCTCATATACAAGATGTCACTTCCACAAGTATGGTTTTCCTGACCATACATCACAAACATCAAGAGGAGCAATGTCACACAGTACCTCATCCTTGAAGGGATTGATGTTGTAGGGAAGATGATAGTGCTGGCTAACACGATGATCTTGTCATTGATGATGCCACTTGATGGTGTACGGTTGTCGATGTGTTATATTCTTTATGCGTGATTGCTTCAAGACCTATGATGAAATGAGGTTCTTTTGGCTCCCATTGTTGACAATGAATTACAACAAAGAACCCTTCACCCACATTTGTGAGTGGAAGAGGTGTTCCCCCTCTTCTAGATCTTCAGGCTCAATCTTTTGGGTCTTGGTGGTGGCCGTAGTGGCCCTGGGCTCTGAATCAATGATTTTCTTCCCTTTTTCAGTTCCCTTATGGGGTTTTGATTCAGAGTCAGAACCTCCATCTGACTCAGAAGCCTTCAACATTGCCACCAATAACTACTTGGGCTGACACTCACTTGTATTGTGAGTGGAGCTCTTATGGAAGTCACACCATTTTCCTGTCTCCTTCTTCGTCTTCGTGGTGTTGTTCTTTACTTGCGGCTTCAGCAGGATGTCTTAGGTAGCCCCGCCTTGGGTTGGTCCTTTGTTCTATGGTTTGGGGGCTTCTTTTTCTTGCTTTGGATTCACAAATCCAAAGTCTTTCTTCTTCTGTTTAAACTTCTGCTCAATACTGACAGCATACTAATACGTCATCCCGAGCAATGAAATGTCTAGGAACTCCATCTCGTCATGGATGTACTTTTGTAGACAGTCGTGGTACTTGAGAACCACATGACGCTCAGTATCCTTGATACCCAGCTTTGTTCAAAGGGTATGGAAAATATTTGTGAACTCAGGCACATCTTCGTCCCTTCCGTATCGTAGTGTATTCCACTTCATGTATTTGTCTTCATAGCTTCCAATAAGGTAATATTGTTCCTTGATGGTGTCTTGAAAATAAAAACAATTGGAGATAACTAAAAACAATGAGGGTTCACTCTCGTCCTTTTGTTCGCAGTAGGTTTCCCACCGGTCCTTAACATGTGGGGCAGCTTTGATAAGCGCAATAGTAATATTTTCCCGATTGGAAATGTCATCAACTAAAAAATATCCTTCCAAAAAATTTAAGAATTTATCTACAATGTTTTCATCTATCAGGCCTTTGGATATAGGAATACCGAAGTTAACTCATACCATAAAAGGAGTGGCACCTCCAGAGTGGCTGCTGGATGAAGATGCATGGCCTATGGGTAGCCTTCCAAGGATCTGGGAAAAGTTATCCATCATCCTATCCCTTTGTTTGTTGAGGGCTTCCTCAAGAAACATTTTGAAAGGATCTCCTACCACCTCGGATTTCTTTACTTCTACCATGGGAGGTCGTCAAGTTTTGTGAGGCCGATCTTTCCATGGTTCAACTAGATGAAGCCCTAACTCCTTATACGCTTGACCTCATTTGGGATATGCAAAGAAAAATAGAGAAAGAGTAGACCTCTCTGATACCACTCATCTGAACTTAAAGAGGAATGCAACAACTACACATATAATCATAAACACAGAGATGCAACATAAAAACACTTCATTTCATTAATAGGAAAATATCGAAGTATGCTTGCAAACAGAATAGAAATAAGATAGTTTGGGTGATGGTAACTTATCTATGAGAAGAGATGTGGCAGCTACATGCCTATGAATTGTGTTACAATAAGGCTCAAAGGATTATTTATTATTTGAAAACATGATAAAACCCTAAGAAACCAAAACCCTAACCCGAGAAGATGTAACACCAAGAGTTTGTGGGTCCCGTTGGGGTTAATTGGGCAGCCAACTTCCTGGGGTTGTAACATGGTTATATTATCTCCATTTGGCATGTACGATACCTTGTTGGAAAGGTCTATCCGAATACTATAGGTTTCATTGGAGTCCCTTTCTTATGGCTCCAAGCTTGTCACATACCGCAAACAAACACTATTTAGGGGGTCAAAACTGCTCCAGATGTTGAGGACTTGAAAAAATGCTAAAAATAGTAAATTCTCAAATGAACAAGGAAACAAATGAAACTGACTAGGGGTCTAAGTAGAATAGGCTAGTGGACTCCAATATCCACCTAGATTAGCCTGCAAATTTTATTTTAAGAGCACAATCTGAGTGGCCTTGGTAAAATCATTAATGAGTGGCATGAAATATCTATGTGAATGAGCTCTAGTGATCTAGAAGAGGAGAACTCTTTTGACTTGAAATGAGTCCTAGCTTGCTTGCCAAATTGACATGACTTGTAGATTGAGTTATGGGGCCTTGACAGTTTTTGTAATCCTTCCACAACTCGCATATTGCTAATTTTGATCGAACTGACAAAATTCATATTCCCAACTCTCTTGTGCCACAATCGTGCTTCATTCATTTTTCCTAAATAACAGTTAACCCTCGAACGATCAAACACATACACAATAATTTGGATTCCATTTTCTTTTCCCACCAACTTTCCATTCTTCATGTTGCTGATATCAAAGTCTTTGGATCGAAAGGTCATGTGATAGTAATTATCACACAATTGGCTAACACTAAGAAGAATGTGCTTGAGACCTTCCACATACAAAACATTTTTTGTTTTTGTCTTTTGATCAAGACTCACTATGCCTTTACCCTTAATTCTTGCTGGAACATTGTTTCCAAAGATGACATTTCTTCTCATGATCTTTTATTTTAGTGACAAAACATTTCTTTTATCCCCATTAATATGCTTGGAACAACCACTATCAACATACCATTTGTTCTCTTTCTTATGGCCTGATAGAGCAACTCCACACCGCATGCTTTTTTTGTCTTTTGTCCCCAGCTCCACCTATCCTTTTGGATAACTGATTGTGTAATATTTTGGGACTTAAATAGGTATTCAAAACTTCTTTCTTGACTACTTACATTGTGCCAAAAATTATTACATTTGAATAATTCTACTTTGCTTAACGAGGGAGAGAAGAAATTTTGATCTCTGAGAGCAGAATTTTGAGATCTAAAATTCGGATACATATTATATCTAAGATTTTCATCTCCTTCAACATTGATCCTTCTACAATCTACAGATTTGTGTCCAAAGATATGGCACCTATAACAATGACCATAAAATAAATAATAATTCTTATTGTTGGAAGTCTTATGATATTGTGCATGAAGGTACCTTGGTTATTTGGCTGATTTATTCATTCTCCATTAGTGATCTCATCTTTTCCCTACTGCTCTTTTGCCTTCATTGATTCTTTCTTTTTGCTTCCTTGCATAGCTTTGTAGTTATTCCAATCCTGTGGACCTGAATTTCATCTTCTCCATATAAGATTCTTCTCTCTTTAAGTATCCCATACCTATTTTTATTCCTGAGGGATTCTGGCTATTTATAATCTAATATAGTTTCCATGTGCCTTCTACAAATATTTCATTTAAATCCTTCTCGGTCTTGATTCCCTCAAGATTTTCTCTTAGAGATACAACCTCTACTTCAAGATTCTCATAGTTCTCTTCTCATTCATGGATCAAGCCTTGAAGAACCTCTTCCTTTTGTTTAGAGTCTTACAATTTAACTTTCAAAGATAGAATATCATCTTTGAATGTCTTTGAGATCATTTCCTTCCTTGACTTGAGCATCTCCTATTTTAGTTGCTTATTTTCTTCTTCTATTTTCTCACATGTTCCTTGTTTTTCTTCTAGTAGAAGGACTAAACTATCTTTTCTTTTGATATATTATTCAAGTTTTTATTTTTGATAGAAACCTCCTCATTATCATAGTTATATAACCTTCTTAAGAACTCTATAGCTATTATTTCACCTACTTAGTCTTTTTCCTTACTTTCTTTAACTCATCAAGAGCACTGATGAGCTCCCCTTCAACGTCCACTATTCCTTCTTCTTTTTATTACTCTTAAGATTCCATAATATTTTGTTTCTTGGAGTCTATTCCAAAATCCATATGTAAATCCTTATCTGAATCATCCTTCGAGAAGTTTTCACTATCCAACTATGGTGCAGAGCTATCCTCTTTGGAGTAGAACCCCTTTTTCTTATAGAACATTTTATTATGATGTTTCTGAGACTTTTTCCCAAATCTCTAATAATATTCCTTCTCATTATTTTCTTTGTAAGGGAATTTGGAAAAAAAATGTCCAACTCTTTCACAGTCAAAACATTTAAATGGAAACTTCCCTTTATATTTTCCTCAACCACGCTTTAGTTTCCTAGCTAATTGAGCCAACTCCTGATAAGATTCACAACTGGAGCAGTCCTGATAATATTTGTGTTCCTTAGCATTTTTGGATACTTTGAATGTTGCTTTCTTAGGCTTAAAATTTTCTCTCCCTAATCTCATGTCATAAGCTGTGATAGTACCATGCAGCTGGTCCATCTTAAGATCCTTTGAATTAGCCATTTCTTCTATAGCTAAGACTTTGGAATTAAATCTCATGAGAAGAGGTCTTAAGATTTTATGGACAATCATCTCCTCCTCAACCTCTTCACCAAGTCCTATAGTCATATTATTTAATTCAATGAATCTGAGGAATTATTTTGCTATGCTTTCATCTTCACTCATTCTCAAGCTCCCAAACCTGATTATGAAGGATTAGAGTTTTGCCTGCATCCCCTCCATGACTCTGATTAATTTTTAGCCACACTTCCTTAATAGACTTACAATGCATGACTTTTACAAGTTTTTATTGACTAAGACCAAAGAGAATTGCATTCATGGCTTTAGTTTTATTTCCATATAACTTCTTACCATCTACATCAGTGGGAGGAATATCAAGGACATTGTATTCTACTAGCGTTGAATTCCAAACATTTACTCACACCGATATGATATACGCTTCCATCATTACATTCCAAAAGACATAATTTTTCCCATCAAACAATGGTATTATACTTTAGTAATCCTCTTGACTCCATTTCTTGGACATAATTCCTTATATATCTTCATTCCAGTCGTTATACTATTCTTGAAGAAACCTTTCTCTCATACCAATTGTTGGAATAAGGAATTAGTGAGAGGGGAGGGGGTTGAATTAGTAATAGTGATATTTTTAATTCATTTTTTGAATATTCTTATAGTCATTTTTTATATTTTGTTACTTACGAGAACATTCATTCATAAAGAAAGTGAGCAAAAAGTGTAAGAATTCATGCTCATACAACCAATCACATGAGAAACACAGACATTTCACACTGGTGTTTTAATGTGGAAACCCAGAGGGAAAAAAGCACCAAATAGTTGTTTGTTTATGATGAAAATTAAGCACCTACTTAATAACATCAATTTGTTTGTGAGCACCCACTCGCAGGAGGCACCGAACACCTTACGCTATTAAGAACCAACTTTCCAAGAGGCACCAACCTCTTCTAAATGCAGGAACCAACCTGCTATTGCCATTGTCCTACTATTTCATACAATTTTCAAAATAAAAATAGATGAATATACAACTATAATTAAATACTAATCACATGGGTTGTAGAAACAAATTCTTCCCATTGTCCACTGTTGTTCCATAGACTCGCTTTGTGACATACAACTGATCTATGTCTGTTGCTCATAGTAACATTTCCTCAGCACTTTGCCTTCTCTCGCAAAAACTCTCTACTATACCCACTTCAGCTCACCTCTCGTTATCCACACAACAATCAACCTTCACTCGATTTTTTCCTCACAATAATCTCTCTTCTCTCAGTGCTTAGTACTCTCTATCTTCTCACACCCTTCTTACTTCTCTCGCTTCTCAACACATTAACAATATGCTCTGCCCCACATTTCTCGATGGAAATTGATGATTTTGATTCTATAATGCATACTTCCCAAAGATGTCTCTATTAGCACTGTCCATATTTTCCAAGTGTACTTTGGAATGGATTTTCCTATTGTCTTTTCATCTACTGGTTGAATTTTTTGATAGTATTAAACACAAAAATGGGCTTTCGAGTTCTCCATTGAGTACCTTCATAAAAATCCATATTGAGAGTTTAATCTAAGGCACCCTGCACACTCAATCATGACTACCATGCTTATTTATTTCTCCATAGAGCTTGACAACACTCTAGAATGACCACTTTGTTCCTTTTTAAACTCAACCAGACATGCATGTGAAGTAGCTAATTGCTTTCTCCATTCCTTTAGTTCTTCTCTGTTAAATGTTGTCCTTGTTTCCTTATCTCATTGCCTTCTATAGATCTAGCTAACTTCATAAACCAACTCTGTCAAACTACGTTTTTTATTCAACTTCTGACCCGTCCATCCATGTAGCTCATTGTACTTGTTTCATCGAAGCCTTATCATGTAGTAGCTTAAACAAACAAAATGTTATGATATTAGATAATCCCGATATTCTTAGCTCCATTGGTACTTAGATCCTTGATCGTTTTCCTTCTCATAGGATCAAGCCTGCGACCGACGACTTAGCGTTATACTAGAGCCCCTTCTTATCGTAACCTCAACAAAGTCATTATTTCATCTTATCTCTCTATGTTCATTCCTTGGTCGCTTTAAGCTCCATACGACCATGTGATAGGTAACATCAGATCCCCCTTTATCGTAACTTCTCAACCATCATTTTCACAGTAGTTACAATGTCCTCATCATCTGATAGACCAACCTCCGATATGATGACATCACTTCCACACTTGGCAACTTCTAAGAGGTGACCTGTGTCACTTTTATTTGTCTCGTAGGGCCACTGAAAATGTCGAAACATTATTCCATGTGTCCACCATATTGTAATGTCATGTTGACATCACTAGCCACTTCAGTTTCTCAGGGCCAATGACATGCCACCAAGTGTCCTACAAGGGGAGAGAGAAAGATTCCCAATTAGCATTGGTTTTGGAGAAAGGTCTTTTGTTAATTATGCTTAACAACAAAATCTATCACACTGGATATCATAAATTCTTAAAATATTGATGTTAAGAAGCTTTGATATGCTAATATCTGAGTATCCAATATCACCTACTCCAATGCTCTGATACTTTGATTTGGCCTATCTTGATGCTCTGATACTCCAATCTAGCCTATTATAATATTCTAGTCTCCTATATAGCCTTCTCTAGGGTTCCAATATCAGGTCCCACTGTGCTCCAACCTCCGATATTTTGGCTTGCTTAGAACTTCAAGACCCTGACATCAGAAGATAACAACTTTTGATATGGGAGCTTATTTTTAGACTTCCACACATTGTCTGAAATATCTTTCAGAGTAATTTCCAATTAAGAGAGTTTGGTGTAGGCTTTTGTCCAATATTTTACCTCTAAGATGTCTACAAAATATCTACCACTCTTTTCTCCTTCACTCTTCTTCTTGTGCCTGAAATCAGAAAATCCCAACCACCATAGTCATAATTTTATGGCTTCTTCAGTAAGCCTGCTACTATGATGATTCTCTACAGAGTACTACAACAACCATGGGATTCCTATTGAACTCCCTATCATCATAGTCATCATTTTATGGCTTCTCCGGTAAGTCTACTACTATGATGATTCTCTTCATGAAGCTTGTATCTACCATGGGATTCCTTCTAGACTCCCAATCACATTTTTGATCCTGGTTGACATAAATTCCAACACTATGACAACTGCTAGTCATCTAGATACTACTAATTGTCCAACAAACATTCCCATGGGTAACTTGTCATAGTGATCGATATGTTCAAAATAATATTCTTATGTATCTCGATAAATAAAGTAAGGATATACAAAATAAAGTTGCAAGTTCTCTCAAAGAAAAATAGGTTGGGATAATTCTGGCATATGGTTAGTGTGTCTTCCTAGGTAGCAGATCTAGGACAATACTTTTCCCATTGGATGTTAATTATATCCCCTAGGTGGTTCCTAAGCTATGGAACTCTATGTTCCAGTATATGTAATGGTTCGACTAAAATGGATCCCTTGTTTAATACATTTGGTTCCTTCCATTACAGGTTATGATAGTCGTCATCTATGTAGTGTATTAGTACATATATATGAAAATAATTATGAATTTTACTCAAGTGGATTGGCAATGCATGATGGTAGGTGATGGATTCAACTCTTTCTATAATTTTAAATGGCCCAATAAACTAGGGTGACAAATTTGTTCTCTTTCCAAACTAGATGGTGCTTTTGTTTGGTCTAATACAAATAAAAAAGTCATCTCCTACTTCATTATTCATATCTCTCCTATGAGCATCAACATAACTTTTTGTCTATCTTGTGCTTCTTTTAACCATTTCCTAATTTGTTTTACCTGTTTCTCCATCTCTTCAATTAATTTTGGTCCTAGTATCACTTGCTCCTGCAACTTGTTCCAACATAGTGGTGTTCTCCAAGGCCTTCCATATAACACTTCAAATGAAAGAATTATGATTGACCTATGGTAATTGTTATTGTATGCACACTTAGATAAGGCCATGTAGTTTTCTTAGTGTGTTTGTTTGTCCATAACGTACATCCTCAACATATCTTCCATTACTTGGTTCACACATTCTATCTATCCATAAATATTAGGGTGGTAAGCTATAATTAGATTTAGTTGAGTTCCTAAAGTAGACTGCATAAAATTCCAGAACCTTGAAGTGAAACGACAATCCCTATCGGATATGATCATCTTAGGAAATCCATAAAAAATGATAATTTCATTTATAAAGACATATGGTACATAAATAAATTCATAAGTATCTTTCATGGGAATAAAGTGAACACTTTTCATTAGTTTATCCTTCATGACCAAAATCATGTTATGTATTTGTAGGGTAAGTGGTATCCCTATGACAAAATCCATAGAAATAAACTCCCACATGCTCATAGGAATATCATGTGGTTATAGGACACTTGTTGGGTGATGATGGTGAGGTTTTATATGCTGAAATTCAAGAAATTTTGCAACGAATTAGACAATATCGCGCTTCATTCCTGCCCAAAAGAAGAGTTTCCTTTTTTCATCATGCATTTTTTACACCAATATGTTCACACTAAAATTATTTGTGGGCTTGCCTGAGTATGGTGTTTTCAATATCTCCAATATTATGGATATACACTGTTCCTTGGAACCATAACATTCAATTATTCTCCAATTTATATCCTCCAAATGTAGGTTCTCTTCAATGTTTTCTTTGAAGCCTCGATATTACTTTTAAAGGTCGACTGTTTTCTGAGAGATATTATAGCACTTTATACATCAAGCCTACCTTAATGGGTATAAGGGAAGATATACTTGCTCTTATTTTTAGAGAAAATTACAATACATTATCCTTCCCCTTGACGTATGAAATTATAAATTCATATTTGCTTAACAATTACTCCATCGTATTTGCCTAACATTCAAGTCTCTTTAGGTAAACAAGATTTTCAAACATTGGTAGTTGCTTTTGAGCATAAAGCTTCTCAGTACAAGTTAGTGTCTCCATATCTTTAAAGCTAGTACTACAACGACCAACTCTAAATCATGCGTGGAATGGATTTCCTCATGATGCTTTAACTTCCTTGAGACAAACATTATTACTCCATTGTCTTGCACTAATACTCCACCTACCCATTTCTTTGATGCATCAACACAGACAATAAAGTTCTTCTCCATGTTTAGTAATCATAATATTGGTGCACTCGTAAACGATCTTTAAGTTTATGAATATAATATTGCATTCTTTAGTCCAATCATATATAACTCTTTTATGAAGGAGGCTTGTGATATGAATTATTTTACCTTCTTAAGATCTACTAAGATCCCTTCCCTTGATATAATATGACCTAGGTAATGAATCTTCTTCTAAAAGAAGGGACACTTAGATAACTTTCCATATAGATGGTGCTCCATGGGGCAATACAATACGAGGATATCATCTAGGAATACTTGTACAAAGCGGTCAAGTTATTTATGGAAAACTCTATTCATAATATTCATGAATATTGTAGGTGCATTGGTTAACCCAGATGGCACCATTTAGAGCTCATAATGCCAAAATATTTTTCAGAATGTTGTCTTAGGAACATAGCTATCCTTAATTCTTAATTAATGATCACTATACCGTAGACAAATTTTTGATAACATAGATGCCCCTTTCATTTGGTCGAAGAGGTCATCAATTCATGGCATGGGATGTACATATCCTTTATTGTATTCAATAGTTTATACAAACTCACAAGGAACCATCCTTCTTCTCAACAAATATTACAAGTGGACCCCAAGCTGAGATATTGGGTTGGATGTGTCTTAATTCTAATAGCTCCTTTAGTTGTATTTGTAGTTCTTGAATCTCTAGAGCCGTCATTCTAGAGGGTTTCATAGATATTGGTTTTGTGCCCAATTTTAATTTGATTTTGAAATCAAGCTCTCTTACAGGACATAATATTAATAATTACTTGGGGAAAAAATCTAGAAATTTGAGCAACATAAGATATTACTCTAGGGATAGTCCCTTTTCCTTTCTTACTTCCTTTACTACATATAGTTGACAACATTTTCTTAGGAAACACTTCATTTGAATTCTTTAGATGAATTATAAATATACCTTTCTTTTAATACCCTAGTTTTGGATCGACTCCCCTTCATCATTTATGTAGAGAATAATTGTTGCATAATAGTCCACCCAAGCTAGATGAGTTTCCAATCAATCCATTCCTATGATGAGTCATAATTTCCTAGCTCAGTGACATATAATTTTAACTTAGTCGAACATACCCCCAAATCAATCACACGTTCCTCAACACTTGACTCTAATGATTTTAGCTCGAGCATAAAGCCATTTCTACCTCTATAGAATAGTTTTTCTTGTGTGCTACTAACCAATATTTATTTAATGCATATGAAGAATTTAAATTATTAGTTGCACAAGAATCAAATAATATTTTAAATATTATGTTATTAATTGTGCCTGATGACTCCACTACAATGGAATGATGTTACATGCTTGGTTGTTATTGAGTGTTGGATGGATTCTACGATTGCCTTTGGTATCTAATGCAGGCTCTTTTCCTCCCATATGCACCACACTTGATGAATCCTATAGGAAATCATGCTAGAAATTAGGTCCAATGAATCCCGAGTAATTAGCCTATCATGATCCACTTGCTTCATTTTGTGAGTTTCTTGAAAAGGGGTTACTTCCTCTATTGAAGGTTTCTCGAGAGTTCCATTGTCTCACATTAGATCTTGCTAAAAATATAGACAAAATATTAGCTACCATTGGAGCCCTTTCTCCTACTCCCTTTAGCCTAAATCTACCACCATAATGAGGTGGCCTTGAAGTATTTCACATAAACAAGTTTCAGGGGGGTTTTCCACCAAAATTCTAGTTATGGGGGTACCTGATGTCATTTTTTATCCCTAGATGTTCTTTTGCATAATGGGCACATTCCAGTACCTTTGTTACTGACAATGACCTCCATATTCTGACCATGGCTATGAATTTCAAGTTTAGCCCATACAAAAAATGCATAGCTTGGTGTTCATCAGTATCTAGATAGGGGACATACTACACGAGTTCCATAATTCTCATTTCATATTCCCCCACTATTTTGTTCCCTTGGATTAACGTGTGAAAGCTTCAACCTTTTGCTATTGAAAGTAGAATGGCATGTAGTTTTCCTGAAATTTATCCTCAAATAACTCCCAAGGAATATTTTTTGATGCAAGATGCAAATATTTTTTGAGATTTCCCCACAAAATTAAATAACTCCCTCCTAGCTGGAATATCGAAATATTTTTGTTGGAGTTCGAAACATATTCCTTTAGTGAAAAAATCTTGTCATACCCTCTAACCATTCTTAATATTTTGTATCTCCCTAGAAATATCATTATGAAGTTGTCTATGATCTAATCCCTTAGATCCTTCAAGGTTTCCTTTTCTCAAAATGAGGTCATTCTTCCTTGTTATTAGCTATCAATGGCCCTTTTAGTGTTTGCAATATTACATCCAATGTGAGCATTATGATGGTTAGCTCAAGTGTCAGATGATGCCGACAACAGTGTTGGTGGTAGCGATGATGGTGGTAGTGTCAATGAGGCTAATATCGGTCGAACTCATTGTCAACATGTCTCTACCATCATACCTTTTTCATGGTCACAAAATGATTATGAGTACTAGGATGAAATCTTAGTTTGGAAAATATAACATCGTACACTCAAGCTCGTATATGGGTATAGGTTTTTTGATTTCATTACCTATAGGAAACTTTCACTGATATTGAGGTCAAGGAGGGTGGTATTTTTACCTCCTTGCCTTAAATTTAAGGGTAATATATTATGGTATGTAACAACATGTAACACTACTTATTGTACTACATAGGTCTTCATCATATCACTTTGTAATATTACCTACAAGACCAGTTGTAATTTCATGGAATACGGGATGGGCTATTAACATTTTAACTCAATTTTATCAATGAGTATCAACTTAGCAAGTTACAAATATTCCAAAATATAAAGTTTTGTAGAAACAAATATGAACATATTTTCCAAATCCACTTCACTATCCCAACAGTGAGTAATAACGTTGTTAAGGTCAATGGTTAAAATCCTGATTTTAAAAATTATATTTAAAGAAAACATAATCTATTAATCCTTGAAATTGTTAATGTTAACATGGTACATGGTACTTATGTGATATCTAAACTTAGTCCACTTGGCTATGCCATGTGGACCACCCACACACACACACACATATATATAACCTTACCATATACACATTATCATACTTAAGTTCTCCTTTCCACTTTAAATTTTCAAATATTTATAGATTTATTCACACTTTCATCGGAATTGATGTTATATGCTCATCATTTATATTGAAATAGATCATTAATATCCTAAACCATGTACTCTTTCTTTATGTTGCCATGCCATAACAATCTTGATATGAAATTTAAACACATAATATAATACCAAAATTTATTTTCATAATTGGGAATGAAAGTTGTATTAAATACATATTATTAAACCTAAAATATAATCAAATTAATTAATAGGTTAAACTTACATGGACCTAGGGTTTCGCAATGCTAGGACCCAGATCCGCTGCAAGCACTCTGGAGAGATCACCCGCCACCAGAGATTCTTATCATATGCTGGAATTTGTGTTTATGTAAATATATCCCAACCATTTCCTAAGTATGTTGAAATAGAGTATCAGGATGAAACTTGGTCTCAACCTTTGGACTATGAACACGTCCCCTTTAGATACCAACTCTAACATGAGTATGGTCATCTTTTCTCAGACTTACCCCAAGCCGTTTCTCCCCCCAACTCCCTCAATAGATTGATTTTAGGAAGTACTTAAGCGATGTTCTCCTCCTAGCAAATTCCCTCCCTCCCATTTAGCAGAAGGCCCTATTAAGACTCCTATAGGCCCTTCCTCATTGGCCCCTAGTAATCCCTATAACAACTATTTTTCCATTCGAGCTGACCCAAGCATGACAGAGCAACGAAGAACATAGGTTGAATCACCCACAGCCCAAGTAGAAATGGAGGTTGAGGTCAACCTAGAAATCACTAAGAAAAAGTAGCCAAGAAAATGAAAGTCCCTCGGTGCATAAGTAGAAGGTAAAGAAACACAATAGGTACTCGCCCAAGTTCACCATGCTTTGGAACATGATGTAAGATTCAAATAAATCAATTGTAATGAAAATGTAATGGTAGCCTGCCTTTGTAGTTAGTCTAAGGATGGATTAGCTGAAATCCCCCAAGACCAGTTAGACCAACTTCATCGAATCTACAAGGGTTGGGAGGAGCACTAATCTCAGTTGGACCCCCGCCCCCCTTCAATTGTCCCTCGTAATCAGGGAGGGTGATACATCAAGTAGAAGGATGGAACTAGGATTGAACTCTAGGAATAAAGGTTGGTGACCCATCAATGAGGTTATCCGGGAAGCAGGGGTGATCTTAGTCAACTCAGGACAAGCCAATGTCCTAAGAGAGTACTACGAGCACTCTACCCTATCCATTCCTTAATGAAGTTAGTCTCTTCGAACAAAATAGGCCTCAACTCCAAGGGTAGGTTGAGGTAGTTGCAATATCATATCTAGAAAGATAAACCAGACATCATAGTTCTCTTGGAAAAAAAGGAGTAACCGGGGACATGATTAATGCAATAACTAGTAAAAGTTGGCCCTCGGTGAAATTTATGGCAGTCAATGCAAGGGACTATGCAGGTGGGTTGGGAATCCTTTGGGATTCCAAAGTCACTTCTTTCCAGTCTTGGATAGACTCCCATAATAGCCTCTCAGATGAGTTTCAACGCATTGGCTCTACGTAAAAAATATGTCTTAATGGGGTCTATGGCCAACCTTTACATAGGGGAAAGATTGGTTTCGTAAGAAATCTCAGTTACCTAAAAGACCTATTGGATTGTGCCAACTGTATTATAATGGGGGACTTCAACTTGATTAGGGACCTAGGAGAAAATAAATGATTAGTTGTATGATTGGAGCTAATCTCCCTATCTTTCCATGAGACAATCGAAGAGCTGGGGGTCGAGGATGCAGACTTTGTGAATGATTTCTACACATGGAACAACTGGCGAGGAGGGAAGCATCAAATTGATTCATGCCTAGAATTATTTCTTATTTCTGATAACATCCTTTAGCGTGATCTCTTTTTTCAAGCCTTGATCGTTCCATTTTTGGGGGCAATCAATGGTCCATCTGCTTGGAGATCAATCTGCTGATGGCCCCAAGAAATCACCCATTCTGGTTTGAATCATTATAGCTGGAAAGGCCTGACTTCTTGGAAAAATTGGAAGCCTAGTTGAAAGGAATCAGATTCAAGGGTAGGAACTTAATTGAAACCTTCCAACTCAAATTAAAGTAACTAATAAGGAAAATCAAGGAGTGGAATGTAAGGACTTTGACAACATCCATCAAGAGAAAGCAAGGTTGGAAACAACATGCAGGAAAGCCAACATTGGATCATTCAGGAAGCATGCTTGGAGGACTTGGCCACCCAAGAGGGGATTGTTCTAAAACACCTTGATAAATAAAGAAAATAAGAGGAAATATTTTGAAGGAAAAAAATCTAGGTTCCAATGGCTTAAAAAGGGGGATAGAAACATAAAATCCTTCCACAGAACCATGATAAAATACAACTAGTCTAACTGAATATTTTCTCTCAATGGACATAATGGAAGGCAACTTGTACAACATGAGGAGACAATGAATGAATTGATTGGATACTTCCAATAGTTTTTCACAGAGTGAAATGTAAATAGAAGTGATGATGCCATTGATCACATCAAGCATTGTATCCTAAATCTAATCTCAGAGGATCAAAATGATGCCCTCATGAAAATGGTCTCATATGCAGAAGTGAAGGAAGTTTTCTAGGCTCTCCCATAGAATAAAGCTCAAGTCCTGTATGAGTTCACCCTGAGTTCTTCAAAGAAGGATGTCACTTCCTTGGGTTGAAAATTCACAAGTTGATAGAAGAGTCATGTCACTCTCAAAAGCTCTAGTTGGGACTTAATGCAACATTTCTCATGTTGATCCCAAACAAAGGCGTGATCTTGGACTCAAGTAGATTTTGACACATTTCCCTATGTGATGTTATCTATAAACTTATCTTAGGTATCCTTGTTTGACGATTGAAGTCCCTCCTGAATGGGATCATAGGGCCTAATCAGTCAAGTTTTATGGAAGGTTGTACGATAATGGACATTAAATTAGTTGTGCACGATTTATTTCTCTCCTTATCCACTTCAAAATCCCCTGGTCTGTTGAATAAATTAGATCTTTCAAAATATTATGACCGCTTGAACTAGAACAATATTTTGACACTCTAGTAAGCATTCAGGTTTTCATCCTCATGGATTACCTGGATCAAATCTATGAATGTAACCCCTTTCTACTCAATTGTTTTAAACGAGGCTCCCTCACGCACGTTTAGGGGATCTAGGGGTCTGATGTAGGGGGATCCAATATCTTTTTTTTCATCATTTCTAGAGAGGGATTGAGCAGGCTTATAAAGGTGGGGGTGGAGAACAGATCCCTTCAAAGGATAAAATGTTCCCGAACAGTGCATGCCATCACTCACTAGCAATTCATAGATGACAACATGTTATTAAGAAAGCCCACCCTCAGAGAAGCAAGAGAATTTGGATCCATCCTTGAGGACATTGAACAAGCATGTAGAACATTTATTAATGTTGACATATCTGATATGTTCTTTTTCAATACTCACCCTTGAGTCCAGAACCATCTCGCTTGAACTCTTTTCTTCCAAATTGGATCTCTTCCAGGCACTTATCTCTCTGTCCCTTTGGTGGTTAATTCCTTGAAAGTCTCACACTAGAAGGAGCTGCAAAGTCGTATTGACCGAAAAATCTCCAGTTTGACCTTTTAAGTTTTAAACTCTCCTAGACGATTAGTCCTCTTAAAAAAATTTCTATAGGACATCGCAATTTACTAGCTCTCAACCCTTCCACCCCCTACAGCATATACAAAGACCTCATAGGAAAATTCATAAGATTCCTATGATCAAGTCCATAAATAGGTTGAAAACGGCCCTCGTTTCATCTGAAAAATTATGTAAACCAAAGGTATGGCTACCCTTAGTTTTAAGGACCCAAAATTTTGTCTCAAACCCTTAGTGCTAAAGTCTAGCAGAGATGGCTAGAAGGTGGGAAGGAGATTTGGAAGGAGAACATCAAGACTTACGAGGTCTAGAAAATGGTGATGAGTAATATTAAGGAAACTATCTTAGTCTCTCGTTGGTCAGATGAAAATTGGAAGGAGGCAGACAGGGAATGAGAAATATTAATCATGCTCAAGCTCAACTTGACCCTCTCCATCCCTAGGCCCATAGGCTCAAGTGCTTTTAAATCCCATTCCCCAAATGTTTTCGGTAGCCTGAGATTGGGATTCCTCAAACTGAACTTTGACAGAGCCTCCAAGGGAAATCTATGAAAATTTGTGCAACCTCGTGCAAAAACACCATCAATAACATGAGAAAGTTTCTAGTGATGTAAAATGGACTATAGGTTGTAGTAGATCTAGGGTGGCTACGCTCTAGGCATGGGGGATTCACTCAATGAACCTCTTACATAGCACATGCATTCGTGGCATACTAAATAATACCCTTAATTTGATTAAATATTGGAAAATACCTCTTAAAAACACATTATAGCCCCCTACCAATGTTAATCCAATACACCTTCCCAATTTAAAAACCCCTACTTTCACTATATATTGTACGTATCCATTTTTTCATTGACATTTTTTATGTCCCTTTACATTTTTTCATTAACTTTGAGCTCCATTTCTTATACGTGCCGATATAAAAACCCTTTACCCCTATTATATTCTCAATATATTATGTCATTTTTCCCTCAATATATATCCCCCAATATGAATGCACGTGGTATGGTATTTCTCCTCTAGTGTATCCCTCGTGGCTCTAGGTCATGGGGACTCTCAAATAATGATTGCCATGCTACAAAAATTGATAAATGGGTCCCCCCCATACTGATCGATTAAGAGTTAGAGGTTGGAACTCGTCGGTGAACATATTCTCTCAAGGATCACTTCTCTTGAATATGTAATTATAGAGCATGTTGACTGAGAGGTAAATAAGGTAGTGGACAAGCTTTCTAATTGGGTTTGTGATCATGAGGACTAGGAAATCATGAGTGACTTGCCCCCATGCATGCATGATACATCCAGGGAATATCTGTGAAGGATCATGTCTTCAAAGGAGTCCACCCCTATGGGGTTGAGGGATGGAGAGGAGGATGTTCCCAAGGGAATGTGTGGGTACCTATGGTAAGCACATGGCAACAAGATGGAAGGATTGCCTCACAACTATCCCATATTACCTTGAGTATGAGAGACAATATATACTGACATGGGAAACCTCAAGTATCATTGGGTCTTATAGAGGGTGGTGAGTGCATTAACATTATGGAGGGTGGAGGGGGTTTTCAATGGTCATTATGTAGTGAAGAGAGTTTTGGGGCATATATGTAGACTGCTAAAAGAACATGAGGGTGTTGCAGAGCTGCTCAAGGCCTCACGAAGGCTTATAATTTTCGTAGAAACTTCTGCCCCTACTGCTAGGTGTGGGTAGATGTCAATTGCTGAATTGGACTTGGAGAGAGCAAGTATACAAGGAACGTGGTGTATGCCGAGGGTGGTTTGTTGTGGATTCTAGTTTTTTTGGTGTGGTTTTGAGTTTGGGCTGGTTGTGAATTTTCCTTTGGTGGAGCAGGATTATTGAAGTGCGCTTCCCAAGCTAGTTCACATGTTCCTCGTCTTCGGGGTGGTGCCATTGGTGAGCATGTGATGGGTTTGGTTTGTTGGAATTACGAGATGTAGCTTCATGGGGGTGTATGATGCTCGTTCGAGGTGTGAAATGTCTTTATAAGATGTGGGTTCGCAACGCTAGAGGGAGAGGAGGTATAGCTCGAGCTCGTACGCTTGACCCATGCATGGATTGTTTGGGAGATATTGGAAGGGTGGTCTTTGTCTCACTTAGGTGGTGTTAGGGTTCAAAGGATGCAGTTGATTCATCGCTCACGATGGTCCTTAGCACAAGTGTTGCTTAATTCGTGCCAGTGAGGCATGGATAAGTCCTCATCTTGGCTTGAGAGAGTGTCTAACAATGGTTGAGGGAGACAGAAAGTTCTATGTGTAAAGGGTTTGAGCCGCATGGCTTCAAAAGGCATAAGTGGTGGTCGGTGAGGGGGTTTTATACATCCAAGGTTAGCAGCTTGATGAGGTAGACGCTGAGGTTCAGCGCGCTGTTAGGGCCAACTTGCTCTGCTCGTTCTACAACTAGGGGATTCGGTTCGTCGTGGTGGTTCTAGGTGTCGTGTGTTGGTGCCTCCATGTGACCATGCTGATTAACAAGGTTTCTGCATGGAGCACTACCGAGATGTCATTCACTCAATTCTAAATTGTTTATTCTATTTTGAGTGGTTTAGAGAAGAGGAGCATGCCCAATTGATAACAACTCTCAACAAAATTCATTCTTTCTAGTGTCATACTCGGGAGCGTGTTGTGGTGGTCTTGCCCGGCCATAAGTTGCTATTAGAGAAGGCTGGGAAATGGAGGGCTAGATTGCCGAGTTCAAGGAGCATATCCAATTCTACTTTCGTCCACCCCACCTCTTGGTATAGGCCTATGGCCTTTGAAATTGTGGACTAGGTCTCTCTTTTATTTTTTGTTTCATTGTCATGTCTCTCTTTTATTTTTTGTTTCATGGTCATATGCTTTCTGTGGTAGTCAACAAACTTGGTCGAGTGAGACTACCTAAATTTTTCCTCTGATATACTTTTTCCTCTGATATACTTCCTTTTGAAATTATAAATATAAATTTGACTTAAAAAAAGTTATGCATGAAAAAACAAAAATTATTTTTAATAAATAAATAAATAAATGGAATAGAATAACGGGATTTACCGTCCTAAAAATACAATATTTGGTTACGAAATTAAAGGTGGGCATCGTATACAAACAATGTTATCACCTTTTCGGGTCGGAAAGGAAAAATTAAAGAACATATTCTTATTAGACCAAAATTATTATTAACTATTCATCATGGAAAAATTAAAGTATATATTCTTATGATACGAAAAATATTATTAATCATTGATCAACGAAATTTGGGACCCTCAGATCCATAGCATGCATAGTTCTTTAGATCAGATCAATATTTGCCTTCAAGAAATGGGTCAATAGTGGTCACTCTGTATGTCCATGTTTCGTGGGATTTGCCTTTTTCTTTTTAACAATTTTGGTATTTTACTTCTCTGAGAATCCAGTTCTCGTAGATTTCGATTTTGATTTGATTTCAATATGTTTTGTTCATGCTGCCATTATCCAGTTTGCGGTTGAATTCCAAAGGTTTGAAAATCACTATCAGCTATTCATACGAGGAGTTCCAATGCCTCCAAGTATTGGAAGCTGCAGATATCTCTTTAAAACTAAATAAATGTATTATGTTGTTTCACTTAAAATTATTTAATATAGTGATTACCGTTTATTGGACATAAAAGTCACCTTTTAACCTAATGCCTTACCTTCGACTTTATTAGTCCATGTCCCATACGACCTTGGATTATATGATGATCATGCCACATAAAGGTTGTGAGAAATACAATATAAATTGATCTCTTCAATGGCTTTAGATTAAAATTACTTGCGATTAATATTGAATGGATTGCTACTATGAAGCAAAATGAGTAATGGATGAAAAGAATGGCTGGACCAGAACAAATTTATTAAAGGGTACCATAAGTAGAATGGTGATACTAAACTGGATTGAGAGAGACATTGGGAAACTTTCAAATCAATTTTAAGTGCAAAGGAATTCATTTTATTGATATTATTGAACATAAAAACGATGACTAGGGTACACATATTTCATATTTTCTTATTCATTGGTGAATGGTGCAAATAAAAATCACCTTCAATATACCCTTGAAAATGTCAAGTTTCTCTAGTATGGTGTCGATTAAAGTGGAGGAGTTTGTAGTAATTAGTTCACAATGGCCATATGATGCCAATGAATAATCCAACTGAAAGGGTCGACACTCATTTAGAGGTGGGAGAAATGCTCAAAATTTTGTACGGTTCGAGACTAGGTTTAACGCATCCTTGGTAGTTGTACTTTAAACATTTTTCGGGTGAAAGAATGATTTTGTCGCAGAGTTTGATGTGGATGATATGGCTAGGGCCAATAACAAAAAAAAATTAAAAGAATGAAGCACTCACATGGGTGAGCAATGCAATTCAAATTAAAACTCTTGTGGATGATACATAGACCAAACTATCATGGGAAGAAAGCTCTCATGGCCAATAAACATCTGTAAAACCAAACCTTTGATTGGCAGGAATTTAACATGGTTTTTTCCGAAGTCGATTAGTTCTGGGACAACAGAACAAATTTTTGTGATTGTCCCAACGATATTTATAATTATTCCTCCACAAATAACCCCTTTTTGTTGTCACGTTATTATGTAAATATCTCATAGTATTGTCCAACAAATAAGACATATGCACGTTGATTTCACAGTTTCAACCAGTAACAACGATTAGATGATCCTTTCATAAGGAGCACAACTAAATACATTTCCCTATCTGAGATGAGATTAATGTTGTACTTAATAAAATTCTCAGCGCATTTAAGTATTTATGTAGGTCTTTGTTGAAATTTCAATTAGACACATGCCCAACAGGATGACACAGACTGCAACTGCAACTGCATTTCAATGGTATTGATTGAACATTAAGTTTCAACAAAGACATATTGCTGCTTCTCAAGGAATCTGTTTTTCCCATAATGAATATAGTGTAAATGCACAACACATGCTGTAAGACCATTTTACCAGGTCTCTGAGTTTGAACCTTAACACTCGGATACTTTGCGTAAGGGTCCTAAAATTTCATTTGAATCAAAGAAACAATCTTTTATGTAAATCTAACAAATTAAATGCAATCACGAACTCGATTTTGAGTCTTACGTTAATCATATCTAGAATCAACCTCTTCACTTCCTAGATCCATAAAACTTTGATCACAAAGTCTTCTCGTCACAGTGCCCAAGACTCCAAGAATAGTGCACAAGTTTCTCAGTCTTTAGTTGAGGCTAGAGCCCCCTTCCCCTGATTGTATGTTCCTTCCCGTACTCTCCACTCAACTGTGTCGGCTTTGTTATAGTAGATTATTATTGCACCAACCCCTACTATTGCACCAACCCCTCAACTACTGCAGGTTAGTACACACGTAAACACGTTAGGGGTATTTCTATTTCCAACCTCATAGAAAAGTGTTATTGGGTTTCACATGGTTGGGAGATAGTCACATATAACACACCGTTTTTTTTCTTTAGTCATCACCCTAACTTGTTATATCTGGCTATAGTATATCAAGCCACAATAATTTTTCTATGAGGTTGAAAATAAAAATCACCGTAATACATTAGTACCAAACTTTAATAAAAAACCTGGGCGCTCTATCGCCCTCTTCATCTAAACAAAACGATTCTCTACTATGTTATTGGCCCTATCAATGCATTTCCCAAAATATTTCATTTTCCTCAATCAATCATCTAACCTATCACGACGTAAATAAATGGTATCTATTCTCTTTTCAGGTGTTCATGCATATTTTACATTAAATATATATTTATTCATCTAATGACCATCCGTCGTTACCTCAGTTCGTCTTGTTCGACTTTATTTTTTTTTATCAATATTAAATATTAATAAAAAATTATTCTATGTTAGCATTTTATTATGTTACTTAAATTGTATATGTAATTATTATCTGAATTCAAACCATCATTTATAAAGATTAATGATTATGCTATGGAATAGAATATTCCCTATATTATTTTTAAACTTTATAAATCTCCAATATTTTTATTATTAATAGTATAAATGAAAAACCTTTTGTTGAAATAAGGATTGGATTGTGTAATGAAATATGATCTTTATTTATATAATTTGTTCTTTTTATATTTATTTTACTATGCGATGTTTCCTATATTACTTTTATGGAATATATAAATAAATTTATTATTTATCTTAAGCATTTATTTATATACCACTTACCACACATTAAAAAAATTTTTTCACACTAATATAATTATTAATAATATACTATGTTTTTATTAATGCAATATTTAATTTATTTATTTTTTACTTAGATATTTTTCGTAATTAATTATTATGTATACTATTGCACTGCATGCGATGCATGTATATGTAGCTATTATATGCATGTCTCATATGAATGTTAATAGTCATATTTCATGTTTAATTTGAGATGAGTCATTACACATGTTGTGACAATGGAATGGTACACAAAAAAAATTGGCATCATATTGTGACAAACATTCTAGTAATGTGACAATGATTGTAGTAATCTTACATTACATTGCAATTTATCCAATGGCATTACAAAGTTAGTGAAACTCATGTGGTAATGTGGTTGACTATGTTTGATACTCAACACTCTTCAACTTCAGTTAAACATAATTGCCAACAATTATTATTGGTTAATATTAATAGTGAAACATGGTCAACAACATTAGTCAAAAAATTCAAACAAAGTCAACCATTACAGTCATTGTTTAAATTGTTGACCATGATCAAACATTGTCGTAGTTATAACCATTGTCTCAATATTACATTACATTGCAATTTATCAACCATCACAGCGTGACATTAAAAATTAGTCAATGATATTTACTAATGTGGTTGACTATGTTTGATTATTTTTTACAGTCAACACTCTTCAACTTCATTCAAACATAATAATATATTAATATTATTGATTAATGTTAATGTTCAAACATAGCAAACCACATTAGGGGAAGAATGTGACCATCTATTGTCAATGTTTAAATAGTTCATTCACAATGATAACCTTGATAAAATCTATATTTCCCATATTTAGAAACAGTAAACCTCATTAACCATATTTAACATTTTGGATTATAATATCGTTTTAATATTTCGGTTTATAATATTGAGTTTATAATAGTGACATTTTTAATATTAGAGTTTATATATTAACCATATTTAACATTTCAGATTATAATATCGTTTTAATATTTGGGTTTATAATATTGACATTTTTAATATTAGGGTCTAGATTATTTGTTTTATAATATAGTTTTAATAAAGGTTAATACTAGCCTTGAACATATAGGGTTTATTATATAAGGTTTCTAGTATTTGGTTTAATATTATAGTTTATAATATTAAGTTTACTATTATGTTTATAATAAACACAAATGGTGGATTTAATAATGCAAAATCAAACATAAACCTAATATTTGGGTTCATATAATTGGTTTATATTTAGTTTTATATTATTAGGCTTATGTTGGGGTCTATATTTGACTTTATATTTGGGTCTATACTACAAACCCAAATGTTTGGGTTTAATATTGTGTTTATCATCGACTATTTATAATTTTATGGTTTATAATATTAGGGTTTCAAATATTAGGTTTAATATTATTTTTAAATATTATAATTTTTAATGTTGGTTTTAAAAGAAATGGTTTTGTAATATTCGATTTAGAATATTGAGTTTTAACATTAGAGTTTATAATATCGATCACATGCACAACCATACTACAATTTTTCCAATGTCATATTACAACATTACAAAATTTGTCAACCACATTTACTAATGTGATTTATTGTGTTCTATTATGTTTGATTATCAATGCTCTTCAACTTCAGTCAAACATAATCAATTATTTACATTGTTGATTAATATTAATAATCAAACATATTCTATCATATTAGTCAAACGATGTTACCCTCTATAGTCAATGTTTAAATAGACAACCATGATGAAACATGGTCAACCTTACGTTTACCATATTTAACAACAGGCAATGTCATTTACCATATTTAGAATTTGCGTCTATAATATTGGGGTTTATAATATTATATTTTATAAACTCGACACCATAGTTTTCTAGGAATCAAACATAACCACAGACAAGTTTAACGAAATAACTCATAAAATTTGGCCCTCTGATTAATGTATGTCACTCGATGCAAGGGGATTTGCACGTCGGTTGGGAATCCTTTGGGATTCCAAAGTGATTTCCTTCTAGTCTTGGATAGCTTCCCACAATACCCTCTTAGGTGAGTTTCAATGCATTGGATTGATGGAAAAAATATTGCTTACTAGGTTGTACAACCCAACTTTGCATGGGGAAAATATGGGTTTCTTAAGAAATCTAAGGTACCTAAAGGACTTGTTGAATTGTGCCAACTCGATTATAGAGGGGGACTTCAACTTGATGAGGGACCTGCGAAAAAATAAAGGAGTAGTTAGAAGATTGGACCCAATCTCCCTATCTTTCCAACAGACAATCTAGGACCTTGGTGTGAAGGACACATTTTGTGAACTGTTCTTACACATGGAACAACCAGAAGGGAGAGAAGCATCATATTGCTTCATGCCTAGATTTCTTTCTTATTTATGATAACATCCTTCAAAAAATATCTCTTATTTCAAGCCTAGATCCTGCCATGTCTAGGATTGGATTAGTGGCCCATGTGTTTGGAGATTGATTTGTGGATGGCCCCAAGAAATCACCCCTTTTGGTTTGAGTCCTTATGGATCAAAATTTTAGACTTCTATACCAAACTAGAAGCCTGGTGGAAAAAAATAAGACGGGTTGGAAGTTATTGGAAACCTTCGATTTCAATTTAAAGGAACTAATATGGAAAATTAAGGAGTGGAATCACAATGAATTTGGCAACATCCATCAAGAGAAAGAAAGCTTGGAAAACAACATGGAGGAAATCCAAAAATAGATCATTTAAGAAGGACGCTCGGAGGACTCAGCCACCCAGGAGGGGGTGGTTCTAAAAAACCTTGAGCTATGAAGAAAATAGGAGAAAATACTTTGAACGAAACAATCTAGGGTCTAATGGCTTAAAGAGGGCGAGCATAACAAAACATTCTTCCATAGAACCATGATAACACACACGGAGATTAAATGAATCTTTTCTCTAAATATACCTGATGGAAGACGAATTGAACAACATGAGGAGATAATGGATGAGTTGGTTGGGTACTTCCAACAATTGTTCATGGA
Organism: Pinus taeda; assembly: GCA_000404065.3. NCBI lineage: Eukaryota > Viridiplantae > Streptophyta > Pinopsida > Pinales > Pinaceae > Pinus > Pinus taeda. The sequence goes on from APFE030176186.1 coordinate 137,515, forward strand.
GTGAAATGTATATAGAAGCGATGCCATTGATAGCATCCAATAGTGTATCCAAAATCTAATCTTGGAGGATCAGAATGGCGCCCTCATGTGAATGGTATCATATTCAAAAGTGAAGGAACTATTCAAGGCTCTCCCATCAAACAAAGATCCATGCTCGGATGGGTTCACCTATGAGTCCTTCAAGATGGCACTTCCTCAGACACGAAATTCAGGAGTTGGTAGAAGATTCGCAGGGCTCTCAAAAGCTCTAGTCAGGACTTAATGCAACATTTCTCACATTGATCCCAAAAAAATCCGTGCACTTGAACCCAAATGGATTCTGACCCATTTCCCTATCTAACGTGATCTATAAAATTACCTCATGTATCCTTGTTCGACGATTGAAGCCCCTCCTGAAAGCATCATTGAGCCGGAGAAGTCAAGTCTTTTGGAAGGCCATCACATAATAGACCGTATCCTAAATGTGCATGAAGCAGTTCACTCCTTATCCACTTGAAAATTCCTAGGTATGTTGATTAAATTAGATATTTCAAAATATTATTACCATATGAACTAGGACTTTGTATTGTGAGTCCTCGAAGCATTCAAGTTTTCGTCCTCATGGATTATTCAGAGCAAAGCTATTATTGAAACTCCTTTCTTCTCCATTCTTATAAATAATTCTCCCTTGTGCACCTTCAGGGAATCTAGGGGTCTGAGGTGGGGGAATCCTATACACCTCTTTCTTTTCATCATTGTTGCGGAAGGACACAGTATACTTATAAAGCTTGTGGTGGTGAACATATCCCTTCATGGGCTAAAACTTGTCGGGACAGTGGTTTCCATGACAATTCGTATTTGACAATATGTTGTTCAGAAATCCAACCCTCATAAAAGAAAGAGAGTTCAGATCCATTGTGGAGGACTTTCAACAACCATCTGGAAGATTGATCAATGGTGACAAATTTGATATGTTCTTTTTCAATGCTCACCCTCGAGTCTAGAACCATATGCCTCAAACTCTTGGCTTCAGAATTGGATTTCTTCTAGGGACTTATCTCAGTATCCCTTTGGTGGCTGATTCCTTGAAAATATGACACTGGAAGGACCTAGTAAGTCATGTTGACCACAGACTCTCTAGCTGGACCTTTTGAGTTTTAAACTTCCTAGGATGATTAGTCCTCCTAAAATTTGTTCTGCGATCCATCCTAATGTATGTTCCCTCAACCCTTCCTCCCCCCTACAAAATATACAAAGATCTCATAGGAAAATTCCATAGTTTCCTATGGCTAGGTTCGTACATATGTAAAAAATGGGCCTTGGTTTCATGAGACAAATCATGTAAACCAAAGGTCTCTCATGGCCTTGGTTTGAATGACCCAAAATTTTAGTCTCAAACCCTCAGCACTAAACTCTGGTGGTGATGGCTCCAAGGTGGGCAGGAGATTTGGAAGGAGGTGTGGTCATCTAAAAATGGCTTGAATAGTTAGGAAAAGCCCCTGGAAGCCAATAATAACCCACCAAGTGGATCTCCAATATGGAATAGGGTAAAATATTATCACGCGTTGCTTCAAGACCATGACTTCTGGGAGAGAAGAAATGAAAGCAATGCTAGATTTTGGGAGGATAATTGTACGCAACACCCGAGACTTAGTTTGGACGACAGTGTGAAGAAAATTCGTGTGGGCATGGAAAAGGTTAGATATTTTTGGCAAGACTCCACTGAATCATCAAAGTGGGGAGTCGGGAAACCTTCTTTGTCCAGTTTGGGATTCACCTTTGGATTAGGAATCCCTCAACATGATCCTACTATAGTGCCCCATTCTGGAAAATAGTGAACTTGAAAAAATTCATTAGGGGCACCTCGCAAAAGGTATTTTCTCTCTTAAAGAAGCCTATTTGATTCTTTCCACTTCTTCTGACCAGGCTCATGACCCATTATGAAAAATAGTATGGTACTCAAATTTGTGGCCCAAGATTTGTTTCTTTGTTTGTCTTATCTAGAATGGTAAGCTCCTAAGATGGGATAAAATCAAGAAAAAATTCTTATGTGGCTCATCTACTTCCCCCTTTTACACTAGGGAGGAGGAATCAACTCATCACTTATTCAGAGTAAGTGATCTGTCGTACAATAGTTTAAAGGACTCTTTAGAGAAGTGGCGATGGAAGCTCTTCTAGAACCCCATTGTCAATAGAGAATGGTGCATTTCACAGGGATTTTTTCTTTGGAACATTTGGAAAGCAAGGGACATAGTAGCTTTCCATTCAGAGAAAATCTACACTAACTAGTTCTAGAAAACAATGATTGGTAATATTGAAAAAACTATTTTAATGTCTCATTGGTCGATCAAATATGGGAAGGCAGAAGACAGGGAACATGAAATATTAATCACGCTCAGCCTCAATCCGACCCTCTCCATCTGTGGGCACACAGGCCTAAGTTCTATTAAAGCGTGCTCCCAAAATGTTTTTACTAGCACGCCACACGGATTCCTCAAAATGAACTTTGAAAGAGCCTCTAAGGGCAACCCAGGTCTAGCTGGCCTACGTGGAATACTTCAGAATGACAGAGGGAATGCTATGAAAAATTATGCACCCTCATGCGACAACACCATTAATAATGTGGTAGAGTTTTTGGGACTGTAAAAAGGACTACAAGTTACAGTGGATTTGTGGGTGGCTAGGCAATACGTCATGAGGGGATCTGAAATAGTGATTGCCTTGCTACGTATATTGATAAATGGGTTCCCCCTAAACTAGGTGATTAAGAGTTGGAGGCTGGAACTCATCGGTAAACATATTCTCTTAAGGGTCACTTCTTTTCAATATGTAATTATGGAGCATGCTGACCGAGAGGGAAATAAGGTGGCTGCTAAGCTTGCTAATTGGGGTTATGATCATTAGGACCAGGAAATCATCAGTGATTGGCCCTTGCCCATGGGGGACACATCCATGGAATATCTCAGTAGGATCATGGACTCAGAGGAGGCCTCCCCAATGTGGGTGAGGAGCAGAGAGGATGATGTTGCCGAGGGAATTTCTGAATGCCTATGGTAAGCACGTGACTAAAGAATGCTTGGCTCACCTCATGGCCCTCCCATATTAATGTGGCAGAGTTTCTGGCAGTGTAAAAAGGACTAGAAGTTGTAGCAGATTTGGGGGTGGCTAGGCTGAATATCATGAGGGAATCTCAAATAGCGATCGCCATGTTATAGAAATTGATAAATGGGTCCCCCCTAGCCTAGGGGATTAAGAGTTCGAGACTGGAACTCATCGGTGAACATATTCTCTCAAGGATCACCTCTTTTGAATATGTAATTACGGAGCATGTTGAACGAGAGGGAAATAAGGAAGCCAACAAGATTTATAATTGGGCTTGTGATCATCACGAGTAGAACTCATCAGGGATTAGCACCCACCCATGGAGGATACATCCATGGAATATCTCAGCAGGATCGTGGCCTCGGAGGAGGCCTCCCCGATGGGGGTGAGGAATGAAGAGGATGATGTTCCTGAGGGAACTTGTGGGTGCCTATGCAAAGCAAATGACTACAAAATACCAGGCTGGTCTCATGGCCCTCACATATTACATTGAATATGAGAGAAAATAAATACCGATGTGGGAAAACTCAAGTCACATTTGGTATTGCAGAGGGTGGTGAGCGCATTAACATTATGGAGGGTGGAGGGGGTGCTCGATGGTCATTCTAGAGTGGAGAGAGTTTTGGAGCTTGTGTGTAGAGTGCTGGGAGAAGAGGAGGTTGTTGCAGAGATGCTCAGGGCCAGACGAAGGGTCGACATTGTCATAAAAGTTTCTGCCCCTACTAGTGGGTGTGGGTAGTTATCAATTGCTAAATAAGGCTTGACAAGAGAAAGTGTACAAGGAACGTGGTGTATATGCATGTGAAGGGGTGGTTTTCTCAAGCTTCTAGTTTGTTTGGTGTAGTTTTAGTGTGGGTTGGTTGTGAATTTTCCCTTGGTGGGGAAGGACTGTTGAAGTGCACCTCCACAAATATTTCACAATTTCTTGGGTTGCAGTGTGGTGCCATTGGCGAGCCTTTCGTGGGTTTTGGTTTGTTGAAATTATGAGGGGTTTCTTCAGGGTGGTGCATGCTGCTAGTCTGAGGTGGGAAATAGATTTGTAATTTGTGGGTTCCCGATGCCGGAGGGAGGGGAGGTTCAGTCGAAGTTAGTGGTCTTGACCCCTACATGGGTTGTTTGGGAGTTGTTGGAAGGGTGGTATTCATCTCGCTTAGGTTATGTTGGGGTTTCAAGCATGCGTCCGACTCCTTGCTGACGGTAGTCCTCAACCTAGGTACTACCTAATTGGGGAAGGCCCAGTGTGGTTAAGTCATGGTGTTGGCTCAAGCTAGTCCCTCGCAGTGGTAAAGAGAGTTTGGGCAGTCTAAGTGCAGAGATTTTGAGCTACACGGCTTGAGGAGACAGAGGTGGTGGTCAGTTACGGTGTTCTAGATATGCGGGATCAACAACTCGAGGTTGTAGATGTGGGGGCTTAGATGGTTGTCAAGGTTCCCTCGCTTCAGTAGGTTTGCAGCGAGGGGGTTTGGTTCATCGTGGTTGTTTTGAGTGTCATGTGTCAGTGCATACGAGTGGCTGCAGTTAGTGACAAGGCTACTCCATGGAGCTTTTCCAAGATATGGTGTAGTCAATTCTAGATTGTATGGATAATTCGGAGTGGTTTAGATAGGAGGAGTATACTAAATTCATAGGAACTTTGAAAAAATGCATTATTTTTTATGTCATACCCGGGAGTGCGTTGTCGTCCTGGTCTCACATGACCATAATTTTCTATGAGAGAATGTCGAGAAACTCAAGGCCTAGATGGCCCATTTCAAGGAGCATGTTGAATGCTCCTTTCATCCTCCACTCCCTCCTAGTACAACTTGAGAAGACCCAGGCTCCATCACCTCTTATGACTAGCTCCATCACCTCTTATGACTAGCATGGATACAGGTTTTTTATATTTTCTCTCTATTTACTTGGGCATATGGCCTTTGAAATATTATTTTTCATCACTCTTTGGTTTTTTGTTTCATTGTCATATGCTCTCGATGGTAGTCAACAAACTTGGCCAGAGCAAGACTATATGGGTTTTCAATTGATATGTTTCCTTTTCAAGCAAGGAATAGAAATTTGACTTTAAAAAATCAAATAGGTTAAGCTTGGGAAAACCAAGACTATTTTTAAATAACAAATGAAAAAAATAGCATAGAATAACAGAATTTACATCATTAAAAAAACAAAATTTGGTTACCAAATCAACATAGGTATGCAGGGTATACAAACAATCCTATCACCATTTGACGCCGAAAAAGAAAAATTGTATCACATATTCTTATTAGACCAAAATTATTATTAACCATTCATCAAAGGAAAATTAAAGTACATATTCTTATGAGACCAAAATTATTATGAACCATTGTTCAAGGAAAATTGGGGCCGTCTGATCCATCGCACGCATAATTCTAGATTAGCTCAACATTACCCTTTCAAGGAATGGTGTTAATAGTGGGCACTTTGTATGTCTAATTTTCGTCAGATTTTCCTTTTCTTTTTAACAAATTTTTATATTTTATTTCTCTCAGAATCCAATTCTTGTAGATTTTTATTTTCATTTGATTTCAGTGTGTTTTGTTCATGCTGACATTATCTAGTTTTCACTTGAATGCAAAAGGTTTGCAAATCACTATGAGCTATTCATATGAGGAGTTCAAAGGCCTCCAAATATTTGAAGCTACAGATATATCTCTTTAAAAATAAATAAATCTATTAAGTTGTTTCACTTAAAATTATTTAATATAGTGATTACGGTTCACTAGACATAAAAGTCACCTTTTAACCTAGTGCCTGACCTTCAACTTTGTTAGTCCATGTTCCATATAGCCTTGGATTTGATGATGATCACGCCACATAAAGGTTGTGATAAATGAAATATAAATTTATTTCTTCAATGACACGAGATTAAAATTACTTGCGATTACTGTTGAATGAATTTCTACTATGAAGGACAACGAGTAATGGATGAAAAGTGTGGCTGGACTAGACTAGATTTCTTAAGAGGACCGTAAGCAGTATGGTGATACTGAACTGGATTGAGAGAGCTAGTGGGAAATTTTAAAATCCTCCATCTAATTTAAAGTGCAAAGGAATTCATTTTATTGATATTATTGAATATAAAAACAATGACTAGGGTGGTGCGCACACATTTCATATTTGCTTATTCATTTGTGAAGGGCGCAAATAAAAAGCACCTTCAATATACCCTTGCAAAGATTAATTTTCTCCGGTATGGTGTCGATTAAAGTCGTGGAGTTTCTACTAGTTAGTTCACAAAGGCCGCATGAGAGGAATGAATGGGCCAACTAAAAGGGTCGAGACTCATTTATTGGTTGGACAAATGCCCAAACTTTTGGATGATTCGAGACTAGCTTTAACGCATCCTTGGTAGCTGTATTTTAAACATAGTTTGGATGAAGGAATTATTTGGTCACAGAGTTCCATGTGGGTGACATGGCTTGGGCCAATAAGAAAAAAATATTCTTACACAATGGAATATATAATGTTATACTCACACAATTAGGATTCACAAATTCTTACTTTTCTTAGACAATTGAGGACTCATAATGTCTGACGGAGTGATAGGCGATTTCACCTTGCTTAGGCATTCGTGATTCCTAAAATTCCAGGAATGAACAAAGAAAAAAAAGACAACAGATGATGTAAGCATTCAAAAATAAAAAGAGCATGCTTTATATCTTTGTTAAGCATAATTGAAGATGAAGATTACAAACGGTCTCACAATCTATGTGTGAATGATAGTGCTGCAATACAATGATGACATTGCTAAATTGATTTGATAATTATTAAAGGACGTCTGTTTCATTCCATGTCTCCTCTAATGCGGTAACATCATTCAGAACATATAAGCGTAAATACAAGGGATGTTCCATGAAAATAACAAGAATAGAAAAAATAAAGTAAAAGAAATGGAGCACTGATACATAGACAAAACTATTATGGGAAGAAAGCTCTCATGGCCAATACACCACTGTAAAGCCAAACCTCTGATTGCTAGGAATTTACCATCGTTTCTACCAAAATCAATTAGTTATGGGACAAGAGAACATCTTTTTGTGATTGTCCCAACGATATTTATAATTCTTTCTACACAAACAACCCCGTTTTATTGTCACATTATTCTATAAATATATAATAGTATTGTCAAACAAATAAGACATATGCACATTGATTTCACAGCTTTAACCAGTAACAACAGTTAGAAGATCCTTCGGTAAGGAGCACAACTAAATACACTTCCCTAACTCACGTGAGACTAATGTTGTACATAATAAAATGGTCAATCCATTTAAGTATTTCTCTAGGTCTTTGTCGAAGTTTCAACTAGACACAACACCAGCAACTGTATTTCGACGGTATTTTTTGAACATTAAGTTTCAACAAAGACATATTGCGGCTTCCCGAGGAATCTGATTTTCCAATAATGAAGACATTTTAAATGCACAACACATGATGTACCACCATTTTACCAGGTCCGAGGGTTTGAACCGGAACACTCTGGTACAATGTGTAAGGGTCCTAAAATTTTGATTTGAATCATAGGAACAACCTTTTATGTAAATCTAGCAAATTAAATTTAAGCCTTGACCACTCATCTCGGCGTGGAAAAGGTTAGATATTTTTGGAAAGCTTCCACTTAATCGTAGAAGTGGAGAGTTTCGAAATTACTGGACCCTTGGCAAGTTTGGGATCCACTTATGGATTGGGAAGCCCTCACCCTGATCATGCTGCAGTGTCCCATTCTGAAAAATGGTGAACCAAACAATCTTTCTTTGGTGCACCTCCCAAAAGGTATTTTCTCTCTTAAGGAAGTCTATTATATTCTTTCCACTCATTCTGAGTAGTATCTTGAGGCATTATGGAAAGAATATAGTACTCAAATTTGAGGCCCAATCTTTCTTTCTTTCTTTGGCTTATCCAACATGGTAAGCTCCTCACATGGGATAGTGATCCCTTTAGTTTCCCCTTGTGCACTAGGGAGGAGGAATCAACTCATCACTTATTGAACTTTTGTTCTAAGTCACACGAAATTTGGAACCAACATTCTACATTATTCAAAGTAAGTGATCAATCAAACAATAGTTTAAAGGACTCTTTAGAGCACTGGCTATGGACGCTCTTCTAGAACCACATTGTCAACAGAGCATGGTGCATCTCAAAAGGATTTCTTCTTTGGAACATTTGGAAAGCAAGGAACAAAGTAGTATTCCATTCATACAACATCGAGACTTACAAGGTCTAGAAAATGGTGATGAGTAATATTATGGAAAATATTTTAGGCTCTTGTTGGTCGGATGAATATTGGAAGGAGGCGGTTAGGGAATGGGAAATATTAATCAAGCTCAACCTCAGTCTGACCCTCTTCATCCCCACATACCCAAGTGCTCTTAAAGCACACTCCCCAAATGTTTTCAATAGCCCACCATGGGGATTCCTCAAATTGAACTTTGACGAGCCTCCAAGGGAAACCTGAGTCGAGCTAGCTTTGGGGAATAATTTGGAATGACAAAGGGAAATCTATGAAAAAATATGCAACCTCATCTGGAAACACTACCAATAACATGGGAGAGTTTCTGGTGCTATAAAAAGGACTACAAATTGCATCGGATCTCGAAGTGGTCAGACTCTAGGTAACAAGGTACTCTGAAATAGCTATCTCCATGCTACAAAAATTGATAAATATGCCCCCCCCTAAACTAGGTGATTAAGAGTTGGAGGGTGGAACTCATTAGTGAACATATTCTCTCAAGGATCTCTCCTTTTGAATATGTAATTACACAGCATATTGAACAAGAAGAAAATAAGGGAGTGAAAAAGCTTACTAATTGGAGTTTTGATCATGAGGACTATGAACTCATCAAAGACTAGCCCCCACAATTGCAGGATACATCCATGGAAGATCTAAGCAAGATCATGGCCTCAAAGGAGGCCACCCCAATGGGCGTGAGGAAGGAAGAGGAGGATGTTCTCGAGGGAATGCATGGGCACCTATGGTAAGCAAGTGGCTACGAGATGGAGGGGTGGCCTCACAACCCTAGCATATTACCTTGAGTATGAGAGAGAGCATATAATGACATGGGAAACCTCAAGTATATATGAGTCTTGCGGAGGGTGGTCAGCTTATTAACGTTTTGGATGGTGGTAGGGGTGTTTGATGGCCATTCTACAATGAATAGAGTTTTGGAGACTATGAGTGGACTCCTCATAGAAGAGGAGGGTGTTGGAGAGGTGCTCTGGGTTAGTCGAAGGGTTTACATTTTCATAGAATGTTTCGCCCCTACTCGTGGGTGTGGATAGCTGTAAATTTCAAAATTACACTTGGAAAAGGAAAGTATGAATGGAAAGTGGTGTATGTGCATCTCATGGGGGTGGCTTTTTGTGGCTTGTCGTTTGTTTGGTGTGGTTTTAGTCTCCGGTTGTGAATTTTCTTTGTTGGAGCGAGATTATTGAAGTGTGCCTCCCCAACTAGTTCACAAGCTCCCGGGCTACAGAGTGGTTCCATTGTTGCGCCTCTCATGGGTTTTGGTTTGCTCGAATTGTGATGGGTTGCTTGAGGGGGGCATATTATGATGATCGTTCGAGGTGGGAAAGAGATTTGTAAGTTGTGGGTTCCTAACACCAGAGGGAGACGAGGTTCAGTTGGAGCTTGTGCCCTTGACCCGTGTGTGGATTGTTTGGGAGCTATTGGAAAAGTGGTCTTCGTCTCACTTAGGTGGTGTTGGGTTTTCAAGCATGTATTTGATTCGTCGCTCAAGGCGGTCCTCATGTGACACCTAATTTGGGCAGGCCAACTAAGGCTAAGTCTTGGGCTCAGCTCCAGCCATTGTGTGGTAGTGGTGGAGGGAGTTCAAAAGGCCTAAGTGCAGAGGGTTTGAGCCACACGGATTCAGGAAGGAGAAGGGGTGGTAGGTCATGGCGTTCTGGACCCACTGGATTAGTAGCTAGAGGAGGTAGGCTCGGGGGCTTAGCTAATTGTCACGACCACCTGGCTCTGCCCATTATGCAGCGAGGGGATTCAGTTCACTATGATGGTTTCAGGAGTCATGTGCTAGTGCTTTTGTGTGGCCATGGTTAGCGACAAGGTTGCTTCATGGAGCACTACCTAGATGTGGTTCAGTCAATTGCATATTGTCTGGAGTATTCAGAGTAGTTTAGATAGGAGGAGCACACCCAATTGATAACAACTTTGAAAAAAATCCATTGTTTCCAATGTCATACCCTAGAGAGTGTTTTGGTGCTAAATTTGCTATGAGAGAATGTCCACAAAATGGAGGCCTAAATAGCCCAGTTAAAGGAGCATGTCCAATGCTACTTTAGTTCACCCCCACTTCCTCGGACAACTTGAGACAATCCAACCTCCATCAAGTGTAATGACTAACATGGATACATATGTTTTATATGTTGTGTCTGTTTATTGGGACCTATGGCCTTTGCAATTGTGGAATCTCTATTTGGTTTTTTGTTTCATTGTCATATGCTTTAGGCAGTAGTCAACAAACTTAGTCAGGGTGAGACTAATTGAGTTTTTCCTCTTATATATTTCCTTTTGAAACTATGAATAGAAATTTGACTTATAAAAAAATTAATAGGTTACACTTTGGAAAAAGAAAACTATTTTTAAATAATAAATGAAAAAAATAATTTAGAATAAGGGGATTTAACGTCCCAAAAAAAATTGGTTAGGAAATTAACTCAGATACTCATCATATACCAACTGTGGTATCACCGTTTTAGGCAGGAAAAGAAAAATTAAAGCACTTACTCTTATTAGACCAAAATTATTGTTAACCATTCATCATGGAAAAATTAAAGTACATATTCTTATTGTACCAAAATTATTATTAACCATTGATAAGGAAATTTGGGACCCTCGGATCCATCGCATGCATATTTCTTTAGATCAGCTCAACATTTCCCTTCAAGGAATGGTGTCAATAGTGGGCACTCTGTATGTCCATGTTTCATCAGATTTGCCCTTTTTTATAACATTTTTTGTATTTTATTTCTTTGAGAATCCAGTTCTTGTAGATTTTGATTTCATTTCAGTATGTTTTGTTCATGCCGACATTATCTAGTTTGCACTTGAATTCCAAAGGTTTGCAAATCACTATGATCTAGTCATATGAGGAGTTCAAAGGCTTCTAAATATTTGAAGCTACAGATATCTGTTTAAAAATGAATAAATCTATTAAGTTGTCTCACTTAAAATTATTTAATATAGTTATTACTGTTCACCATACATAAAAGTCACCATTTAACCTAATGCCTTACCTTGGACTTTATTAGTCCATGTTTCATATGGCCTAGGATTTGATGATGATCATGCCACATAAAGGTTGTGAGAAATACAATATAAATTGACCTCTTCAATGACGAGAGATTAAAGTAACTTGCGATTACTATTGACTGGATTGCTACTATGAAGGACAACGAGTAATGGCTGACAAGCATGGCTGGACCAACAAAGATTTACTAAAGGGGACCGTAAGTAGAATGTTGATACTAAACACGATTGAGAGAGCTATTGGGAACTTTTAAAATCCTCCATTTAATTTTATTGATATTATTGAACATAAAAAACGATGACAGGGGTGGTACCCATATCTTTCATATTTTCTTATTCATTGGAGAATTATACAAATAAAAATCACCTTCAAGTGGTGGAGTTTGTACTAGTTAGTTCACAATGGCCACACGAGGCCAATGAAAAAGCCAACTGAAAAGGTAGAGACTCATTTAGTGGTTGGAGAAATGCTCAAATTTTTGGACGGTTCGAGACTAGCTTTAATGCATCCTTGGTAGCTGTATGTTAAACATATTTTGGATGAAGGAACGATTTTGTCACAGTGTTTAACGTGGGTGATATGGCGAGGGGCAATAAGAAAAAGAATTCTTACACAACCAAATATATAACGTTGTACTCTACATTCACAATTAACGATTCATAAAGTCCTACTCTGCTTAGACAATTGAGGAATCATAATGTCTCACGGCACTATAGGCGATTGCGCCTTGCTTAGCCATTCATGATTCCAAAAATTCCAGGAATGAACAAAGAGAAAAAGACAATAGATGATGTAAGCATTCAGAAATACAAAGACCGGGTTTTATATCTCTAAGTCATATCTTTGTTAAGCATACTTGAAGAAGATTACAAATGGTGTCATAGCCTATGTGTGACCGATAGTGTTTGCAATGTAACGATGGCAATGCTAAATTAATTTGATAATTATTAAAGAAAATTCCTGGTTCATTCCATGTCTTCTCAAATGCGGGAACATCATCCAAAACATATATGCGAAAATGCAAGGGATGTGCCATGAAAATAACAATGATAGGAAAAAAAAAGTAGAAAAAAGAAGAAGCACTCATATGGGTGAGGAATGAAATTCAAATTAAAACTTTTGTGAATGATACACAGACAAAACTATCATGGGAAGAAACTCTCATGATCAATAAACAACTGTAAAACCAAACCTTTGATTGGCAGAAATTTAACATGGTTGTTGCCGAAATCGATTAGTTATGGGACAACAGAACAATTTTTTGTGATTTTCCCAACAATATTTATAATTCTTTGTACACAAATAACCCCTTTTTATTGTCACATTATTCTGTAAATATCTCATATTATTGTCCAACAAATAAGGCATATGCACATTGATTTCACAGCGTTAACCAGTAATCTGTAAATATCTCATACTATTGTCCAACAAATAAGACATACGCACATTGATTTCACACCGTTAACCAGTAACAACGGTTAGATCATCCTTTGGTAAGGAGCACAATTAAATACATTCCCTAACTCAGATGAGAGTAATGGTGTAGTTAATAAAACGGTTATTACATTTAAGTATTTCTATAGGTCTTTATTGAAATTTCAATTAGACACTTGCCGTACATGATGACAGTGGCTGCAACTCTATTTCAATAGTATTTGTTGAAAATAAAGTTTCAACAAAGACATATTGTTGCTTATCGAGGAATATGTTTTTCGCATAATGATATAGTGTAAATGCACAACACATCTTGTAACACCATTTTACCAGATCTGAGAGTTTAAACTCGAAACTTCTGATACCATGTGTAAGGGTACTAAAAATTCATTTAATTCATAGGAAAAATATTTTATGTAAATCTAACCAGATAAATGTAAGTACCTGCCAGATTTTCTAGTACAATGCTAATCATATCTAAAATAAACCCTGTTTGGTAACTAGATCCAGAAGACTTTGATCTCAAAGACTTCGCCCAAGTGCCCAAGACTCCAAGAATAGTGCACAAGTTTCTCACTTTTTAATGGAGGCTAGAGCTCCCTTCCCCGGGCTGTATGTTCCTTCCCGTACTCTCCACTCAACTCTCTGGGCTTAGTCATGGTAGATTATAATTACACCTCCCCTTCCACCCCTTCAATTAACGCATGATCATACACACGTAAACACATTACTACCGAACTCGCAAAAAAAACTCCCTTAGTGCTCTATCACCCCGCCTCATCTAAACAAAACCATTATCCTACGTGTTATTTGTCCTATCAACAACTTTACCAAAATATTTAATTTTCCTCAATCAATCACCAAACCCCTAACGAGGTAAATCAATGGTATTTATTCTCTTTTTATGGGGTTCACGCATATTTTGGGTTAAATATATATTTATTCATTTAATGACCATGGGTAATTACCTCAGTTGGTCTTGTTGGATTTTGTTT
>APFE030176186.1:152858-188718 GCA_000404065.3 Pinus taeda
GGGTTTAATAATGAAAACTCAAATATAAACCCAATATTTGACTTTATATTTGGGTCTACAATACAAACCCAAATATTTGGGTTAAATCTTAGGTTTATAATTTTATGGTTTATAATATTAGTGTTTAGAATATTGGGTTTAATACTTTATATATATATATGTGTGTGTGTGTGTGTGTGTATATATTAGAATTTTTAATATTGGTTTTAAAATATTTGGTTTTATAATATTAGATTTAAAATATTGAGTTTTAACATTAGAGTTTATAATATCGATCACATGGAAAACCACATTGCAATTTATCCAACGTCACATTGCAACATTACAAAATTAGTCAACCACATTTACTAGTGTGGTTGACTGTGTTTTATTATGTTTGACAATCAATTCTCCTCAACTTCTGTCAAACATAATCAACTATTAACATTGTTGATTAATATCAGTAATCAACCATATTAGTCAAACAATGTCACCGTCTATAATCGATGTTTAAATAGACAACCATGATGAAACGTGGTCAACCCTATGTTTACCATATTTAAAAATAGTCAACTTCATTTACATATTTAGCATTTGGGTCTATAATATTGGGGTTTATATTACCATGGTTTATGAGCAAGACTTCATAGTTCTCTAGGAAACAAAAGTAACTAGGGACGAGGTTAACAAAATAGCTCATAAAATTTGGCCCTCAATGAAATATATAACACTTGATGTAAGGAGTTGTGCACATGGGTTGGGAATCCTTTGGGATTCTAAAGTCATTTCCTTTGAGTACTAGATAACCTCCCACAATATCCTCTTAGGTGATTTTCAATGCATTTGCTTTGCATAAAAAATATGGCTTATTGGGGTTTATCGATGGACTTTGACTCGGGAAAATATTGGTTTTTTAAGAAAATTGAGGTACCTAAAGGACCTATTGGATTACATCAACTGGATTATAGTGGGAGAATTCAACTTAATCAGGGAATTAGGAGAAAAGAAAAGAGGAGTTAGATGATTGGACCCAATATCCCTATCTTTCCAGGAGACAATCCAGGATCTGGTTGTGGAGGACATATAATTTGTTAATGGTTCCTACACATGGAACAATTGGTAGGGAGGGAAGCACCAAATTGCTTCACGCCTGGATCACCTTCTTATTCCTAATAACATCCTTCAGCAGGAACTCTTTTTTCAAGTCTCGATCCTTCCATTTCTGGGGTCAGATCACTGGCCCATCTATTTGGAGATCGATTTGAGGATGGCCCCAAGAAATCACCCCTTCCATTTTGAGTCCTTATGGCTAGAACGGAAGGACTTCCTGGCAAGACTTGAAACCTAGTGGAAAGAAATCAGAGTGAGGGGTAGGAACTTAATGGAAAAATTCCAACTCAAATTAAAGGAAATAATAGGTAAAATTAAGGATTGGAATCGTAAGGACTTTGGCAACATCCATTAGGAGAAAGAAAGGTTAGAAAAAAAGATGCGAGAAATCCAATAGTGAATCATTCAGGAAGGACACTTGGAGGAATTGGACGCCCAAAGGTTGGCAGTTCTAAAATACCTTGATCAACGAGGAAATTAGAAGGAAATAATTTCAAGGAAAAAATCGAGGGTCCAATGTCTTAAAGAGGGGGAGTGCAACACAAAATTATTACATAGAACCATGATAAAATACATATAGTTTAACCATATCTTTTCTCTCAATTGACCTATTGCAAGGAGACTTGTACAACATGAAGAGATAATGAATGAGTTTATTGGGTACTTCAAACAATTTTTCACGAAGCCAAATGTATATAGAAGCAATTCCATAGATTGCATTATGGTGTGTATCCCAAATCTAATCTTGAAGGATCAGAATGAACCCCTCCTGCGAATGGTCTCATATGTAGAAGTGAAGTAAGTTTCCTATGCTCTCCCATCGAACAAAGCTCCTGGACATGATGGGTTGACCTATGAGTTCTTTCAAAGCATGATGGCATTTCCTTGAGCCAAAAATTCATGAGTTGGTGGAAGGGTTGTGCTGATCTCATAAGCCGTCGTTGAGACTTAATGCAACATTTCTCACATTGATCCCAAAGAAAAGTGTGGCCTTACACCCAAGCAGATTCCACACCATTTTTATAAAATTATCTCAGGTATCCTCGTTCGATAATTGAAGACCCTCCTGAATAGGATGATAGGGCCCAAGCAGCTAGGCTGTGTGGAAAGACGTTAGATAATTAAAGGTGTCCTAGTTGTGCATGAGGCAGTTCGCTCCTTATCCACTTCCAAATTGCCATGTATTTGGACTAAATTAGATCTTTCAAAATCTTATGACTTTCTGAACATGAACTATCTTTTAACAGTCCTAGAAACATTCATGTTTTCATACTTGTGGATTAGCTGGATGAAATCTATGATTGAAACCCCTTTTTACTCCGTTCTTTTAAACAAGGCTCCCTCGTGCACCTTCAGGGGATCTAGGGGTTTAAGGGATGAGGATCCTATAACCCCCTTCCTTTTCATCCTTGTTGCAGAAAGATTGAGTAGGATTATAAAGGTGGCGATGGAGAACAGTCCCCTTCACGAGCCAGAAATTGCCTGGGCAGTGCTTGCCATCACTCAACAATAATTCGTAGATGAAAACATGTTGTTCAGAAAACGCACCATTAAAGAAGAAAGGGAATTCAGATCCATCCTGGAGGACTTTCAAGAAGCATCTGGAACATTTATTAATGGTGAAAAATATGATATGTTCTTTTTAAATACTCACCTTCGAGTCTAAAACCATCTGGCTCGAACTCTTGGCTTAAGAATTGTATCTCTTCCGAGAACTTATTTTGGTGTCCCTTTTGTGGCTAATTCCTTAAATGTCTCGCACTAGAAGGAACTACTAAGTCGTATCGACTAGAAACTTTCTGGTTGTGCCTTTCAAGTTTTAAACTCTATAGGATGATTAGTCACCCTAAAAGTTGTTTGCAGGCTATCCCAATTTACTAGCTTTGGGCCCTTTCGATCCCCCTGAAGTACATTCAAAGATATCATTGGAAAATTTTGCAGGTTCCTATGGTCATGTCTACAGATAGGTCAAAAATGGGCCTTGGTTGCATGGGAAAAATTATGAAACCAAAGGTCTATGGTGGCCTTGGTTTGAATGACCCAAAAATTTTGTCTCAAGCCCTCAACACTAAAGTGTGGTGGTTATGGCTACAAGGTGGGAAGGAGTTTTGGAAGGAGGTATGGTGATCTATATATGGCTCAAATGGTTGGAAGGAGCCATTAGAATCCCATAATAACCTACTCAGTGGATCCTCAATTAGGAACAATGTAAAAGTCAATTGAGAGTTGATTCAAGACCATGACTTCTAGGAGATTAGAAATGGAAGCAAAGCAGATTTTGGGAGGATTCCTATATGAAGCAACCCGAAATCAATCTAGAGGAAAGTCTGTGTGAAATTCAAGCCTTCACCACCCATATTGGCATAGAAAATTTTAGAGATTTTTGGCAAGGCTCCACTCAATCGTCAATGTAGAGAGTTTGGAAACCTCCATATCCTTTGCTAGTTTGGGATCTGCCTCAAGATTGGGAATATGTCACCCTAATCTTGCGGGTGTGCCTCATTATGAAAAATGGTGAACTAAACAAACTTTGTTGGGGGTACCTTCCAAAAGGTATGTTCTCTCTTAAAGAAGCCTATTCAATTATTTCCACTTCTTTTGACCAGGATCCCGACCCATTATGGAAAAGAATATGGTACTCAAATTTGTCGCCCAATATTTATTTTATTCTTTCTCTTATCCAGCATGGTAAGCTCCTCACATGGGATAAAATCAACAAAAAAGAATCTTGTAGCCCCTCTAGTTTCCCCTTGTGCACTAGGGAGGAGGAACTGACTAATCACTTATTGAAATTTTGTTCTAAATTGCATGAAATTTAGGACCAACATGCTACATTATTCAGAGTATGTGATCTTTCAAACAATAGTCCAAAGGACTCTTTAGAGCAGTGGGGAAGGATGCTCTTTCAAAACCCCACTATCAATAGAGTATGGTGCATCTCATAGGGATTTGTTCTTTAGAACATGAACATTTGAAAATGAAGGAACAAAGAATTACTACATGAAGAGAACATCCAAGCTTACCAAGTGTGGAAAAAAATGATGAGTAATATTAAATAAACTATATTAGTCTCTCATAACCTGCCTAATTTCTCTTAAAGCACGCTCCCCAAATGTTTTTAGTAGCCTGCCATGAGTATTCCTCGAATTAAACTTTCATGGAGCCTGCAAGTGCAACTCAGTCTAACTGGCCTAGGGGGAATACTTTGGAATGACAAAGGTAAAGCTGTGAAAATTTATGCATCCTCATGTGACAATAATAACAATAAGATGACAGAGTTTTTGGCACTCGAAAAAGGACTACAAATTCCAACGGATTTAGGGTTGGCTAGGCTATAGATCACATGGACTCTTAGATAGAAATCACCATGTTACAGAAATTGATAAATGTCCCCCCTAAACCAGGTGATTAAGATTTGGAGGCTACAACTCATCAGTAAACATATTATATCAAGGATCACTTCTTTTGAATATGTAATTACAAAGCATGTTGACCAACAGGGAAATAAGGTAGTGGAAAGGCTTGTTAATTGCAGTTGTGATCATGAGGACTAGGAACTCATCAGCGATTGGCCCTCGCTAATGCATCATACGTAAATGGAAGATATTAGTAGGATCATGGCCTCAGAGGGGGCATCTTGAATGGTGGTAAGGAAAGAAGAGGAGGATTTCCTAAAGGGAACTTTTGGGCGCCTATAGTCAACACGTGGCTACAAGATGCGGGGATGGCCTCACGACCCTCCAATATTACCTTAAGTATGAGAGACAATAAATAATGGTGTGGGAAACCTCAAGTCACATTGGGTATTGCAGAGGGTGGTAAGCACATTAACTTTATGGAGGGTGTCGATGGTGTTCGATGTTCATTCTGTAGCGGAGAGATTTTTGGCGCCTATGTGTGGAGTTTTGGGAGAAGAGGAGGATTTCGTAGAGGTGCTTTGGGGCGGTTGAAGGATTAGCATCATTGTAGGAGCTTCAACCCCTACTGGTTGGTGTGCGTAGTTGCCAATTGTTGAATTTGGCTTAGCAAGAGAAAGTATGCAATTAATGTGGTGTATGTGTGTCTAACGGGAGTGGTTTGTTGTGGCTTCTAGTTTGTTTGGGACGATTTCAGTCTCGTCTGGTTTTGAATTTTCCTTTGGTGGAAGGGTATTATTGAAGTTCACATCCCCAGCTAGTTCATAGGTTCCTGTGCTACAGGGTCATGCCAATGGGGAGCCTGTCATGGGTTTCAGTAATTGGAATTGTGATAGAGTGCTTCAAGGGCGTGTATGTGGCTCATTCAAGGTGGGAAATATATTTTTATGCTATGGGTGCCTGACACTAGAGGGGCAGGAGGTTCAGCCTAAGCTAGTGGTCTTGACGCCTACATGGATTGTTTGGTAGTTATTGGAAGGGTGGTCTTCATCTCACTTAGGTGGTGTCCAGGTTTCAAGCATGCAAATAGTTCCTCACTCAGGGTGGTCATTAGACCAAGTGCTACCTAATTTAGGCAAGCCAGGCTTGGGTAAATCTTGACCTCAAATTGAGGTAGTGTCTCACTTAGTGGAGGCAGTTTGGAAGGTCTAAGTGGAGAGGGATTGAGCCAAGCGACTTCAAAAGGAAGAGGTGGTGGTCAGTCGGGGTGTTCTGGACACACGTGGTTATCAACTCAAGGAGCTAGATGTGGGGGATCATCTGATTTTTGGGGCTGCCTAACTCCATCGATTATATAGTGAGGGGGTTTGGTGCATAATGGTTGTTTCAGGCATCATTTGCAGGTGTGTTCGGGTGGTCATAGTCAGTAAAAATGTTGTTGTATGGAGCACTTTCGAGATGTGATTCAGTTAATTCTAGATCATCTCGAAAATTCATAGCAGGTTAGACAAGAGGAGCAAACCAAATCGATACCAAGTTCAAACAAAATGCATTATTTCCAATGTCATACCTGGGAGTGCATTATGGTGGCTGCACACGAGTAGAATTTGTTATGAGAAAAGGTCGATAAATTGGAGCCCTAGATGGCCCATTTTGAGGAGCATTACCAATGCTCCTTTCGTCCTCTATTGCCTCTTCGTATAGCTCTTGACAACCCAACCTCAATCACCTCTCGTGAATTGCATGGATACATGTGCTTTATATGTTATGTGTGTTTACTCGGCCCTATGGCCTTTGAAATTGTGGATTTTGTCTCTCTTTGGTTTTTTGTTTCATTTTCATATGCTTTCGGCAGTAGTCAACAAACCTAGTCGGGGTGAGACTACTTGTTTTTCTCCTCTAATATATTTCCTTTTGAAACTATGAACGTAAACTTAACTTACAAAAAAAACATTACTAGCTTAAACTTGGGAAAAAAAAGGACTAATAGTATAGAATAAGGGGATTTACAGTCATTAAAAAAAAAAAAAAAAAATCGAAATCAACACACGTGCACAATGTATAGAAATAGTGGTATCACCTTGTCAAGCTAGAAAATAAAAATTAAAGCACATATTCTTATTATACCAAAATTATTATTAACCATTCGTCAAGGAAAAAGTAAAGCACACATTCTTAAGAGACAAAAAATATTATTAACCATTGATCAAGTATATTTGGGACCCTCTGATCCATTGCATGCATAGTTCTTCAGATCAATTCAACATTACCCTTTCAAGGAATGGTGTCAAAAGTGGACACTCTGTATGTTCATGTTTCATCAGATAACAACATCCTTTCATTCTCTAAATTCTCCTCAACAATAGAATATTGCTACAAATTTAACCTAAAAATTACATTTGAGTCAAATGAAATCATTATAATTTTTTTCATCTATGTCGATGCTTTGAGAGTGAAAAAAGTGGATGATTCAACTCACAAGGCCATTTTTACGAGTGTGACCCAATTTGTTAAATTGGGGTCGAAAACTTCTCATATCACTTTTAGGCATCAAATGATATTTTTTGGGGGTAAAAAATTATTGTTATATCACAAGGCCCTAATTTTAATATTTTTCACAGAGATACCTTTCCAATGGTGTAATAATTGCATCAATCAGAGTTCATATGCAAAAGTTACATCACTGAGAAGTTAACCTTCTTGTTTTAACCACCATAATTCAAGAGGATGTCACGTTAGCCTCCATTATTCATGGAAAAGGGTCTATCCAAGTGATCATGATGAAGAATACTCTAGAAGAGTCCATATTATAACTCTGGTTAAGAATTCAATCAGTCAAAGCTAACCACTAGTAGGATACTATGTTGTGCTATAATTGGGACACTAGGAGGAAAGGGCTTTCATTCCTTCAAGTACATTTTTTCCATATATGAGAAAAATTAGTTGAGAGGAATAGGAGATAGAGAAAACAAACAGGATTTGTGCATTGTACTGGACCATGCGACACATACCATACTTCTTTGTATTCTTAGCCATTTTTTATTTAGAGAACGAGAATTATGACCTTATCTTCCACCTGGGTTTTCTCTAGAAAGGGTTTCCTATGTTATATCTTGTGGAAAATTGTGGCTTGCGATTTTTTTATTTCATTTTTCTTTATTTTCTATATAATTTTATTTTGCATGCATACACAATTAATAGTAATCTACATATCGAGAAATCTAAAGAGGAAGAAAATCTAATACTGTAGATTTCAGATTTTTAAATATAGTTTTATCAAATATGTTGTGACGAACTATTCAATGGAATATTCACGGTAGTTTATGTATCATATTAGTATCAAATAAATACTATTTGGGTACATTTTTCATATTTCTAGGGGATTGAGAATGGCCAAAAGACATAAAACAATAATCATGAACAAGGAATTTGTGAATGACCCTTGTGATCTTGCAAAGGAGAGGTTTTCATGGTTCAAACCGCAAGTTGCAGATACCATTCATAATCTGAGTCTGATCATGTCAACCTTAAGCAATAAATTTAGGATATTTTGAGAATATGGGGGTTCTAATGCAAAGGATAGATAAGAGGGGATATCAAGACACTAAGAAGAAACAACAAAACTAGCCAAATAATGGATCCAAAAAAGATCAACCCGGTTCAAGTGTCACGAATCACTTAGACTCCCTATTCAAAATGGAAGCGAACATAGATATCAATTAATACGAAGTTGAGTATGACACTTTAAGAGGGTCATTCCCTCACTTTGTTGGAAATCCATGCGTAGACTCTAAGGTTGCAGGGAGAACCTATAGTGATTGAGTGGGAGGAATAAAAAACACTCACAAAGTCACAATTTTACCCTATTAGGTATGTAGGGGAGTAATGGATCTATTGGCATTACTTGAAGGAAAATCAAGGGTAGAACATACATGAGTACACCACAAGGTTTGGAAAGATGACCATAATGTTGGGTGTCTCCCCAAACAACCTAGATGTACTCCTTAAGTATCTTGGGGGTTTACATAGCCATCTGAAAACAAATGATGTTGTTCAAGCCTAGATCAATGGGTCGGGCTTATGCATAGACATAGTACCCGGAGAACGTAGGCATGAAAAAAGGTTCATCAAGTGGATCCAAGAAGAAGGAGAAATAGAATTATTCTAATGAGGGGAAGAGGGAGTGGGAAGGACAAAAGATAAAAATATGACAACAACACTACACTAATGAAAAGATCTGAAAACCCACTATAATATTGATGTCCATGTAGAGGATAAGCATTGGAAGTTTCATTTAGAGCTTAATCCAAAACTAAAGGAAAGACAATAAGAAGAAGAACGTCATGGCCACCAATTTGAGCAACCAAGTTGCAAGAACCTTGGACATGGATGGGAAGATTATATGTATGTCAGTACAAAAGGAAGTGAATTTGAGTAACCTTTAGCAAAAGGAAGAGAAAGAAGTGACAAAACTCTTCCACATAAAGATATATGTAAAGAATACAATAATTGATGCTCTATTTGACTCAAAATCACAGGAAAATCTCATTGCAAAAGTCATTCAATCAATTGGGATTGGAAGTTCGTGGTCATCTAAGCCCATATCATTTGGAATGGGTAAATAAGAATACATATTTAAAGGTAACAAAATAGTGAAAAAATAGATTTTCTGTTATTTTTTATTTTACTTATGAAGTAGAACTAGATGTGGTTCACTTTGATGTACGCAGGGTAGTCTTCTCCAGGTCCCTATATATACATGCGAGATTCCATATTCATGGGGAGAGTCAACTAGTATCGAATTTTTCATGATGGTGTTGCATCTCACCAACATCCAGGTGGGTCTCCCCAATGAAATGTTCCAATTAGACTTCACACCATATCGTGTAGGATCCCTTCAAGAAATAAGGCCTCGATGACATTTTTCTTAGATACTTTTCATGGTTGTGATGGTCATCACAAGAGAGTAATGTACATGCACTTGTGAATGGACAAGTGAGTATGTCTTCTGGAATTTTTAATCGTGGAATGTATTGGGGTTATTTCACTGGAGGGAAAATAAAAGTGATCCTTTAAGAGAGAAATAATAGTGCTAATATAATAAAAACACACAAGCATATATATATGAATGAATCGTTGATCAAATAGCGAAATAGTTTGCATATAGGCAATGATTGTTAAAATAAGTACAACAAAACTTGGACAATATAAGCACCAAACCACTGAAATAGTTCAATTTCTTTAGTATAGATGAAAAAAGCATATATCACAAACATTCAAAGAGTAGTCTTACAACAAAGGCATGAAAGTGTGTTGGCTCAATGTGCTTCAAGTATCTTTGGCTTAGGGGGTCCTAACCAAGGTTCAAAGTTAGTTGCGCTAACCAAAAAAACCCTACACTACTGGAGTTTTTGGCAACAACCTATGTAGCACAGACTACAGTCTCACCCGAAGCAGTATGGGGGGATGCTGGAACCAAGTTTCCACATCCAAAGATCAGTGTGATGTCTTTTAGCAACCTCGATCTGCCTTCGCACGGATCTGTAAGGTCCTAGGTCTCGGTACTGTAACTCTATTCAAACAGTCTTCAGACCTTCACGAAGGTCTACGATTGGCTTCTCTGAACCTTTATCAGTTGATTTATACACTTATGTGCATCAAAGAGCAATTCTAGATTAGTGGTAGCACAAATCTACTTATGTTATTTAGAAAACAGAACAGAATTCATCACAGTCTTCCAGAAAGTACTTAACATGTATTGTGTTCACCTATTATTACTTCTTCAAGGGAATCATGGATCATTAGATCAATAGTTCATAACACGTTATTCATCCACAACATATATCATAAATAGAAGTAAACATAAATAAATATACATAGGAATTCTTCAATAATATTCTTGATTGATCTTCAATTCAGGTTTACAGACTCAAAAATACCCAACGCACTCAGTTGCAAGGCTCCATGCACTCAGTTGCAAACTCTACCTAGGCCTATGTGCACTGAGATACAGAGCCTTTCTCTCCTATATGACCCACTTCTCTGTGTTATCACTTCTAATACTCCATTCTTCGTCCACACTCATTATGCCCTAGACTCTCTAAGACACACTTATTGATAGCATTTTACATATAATCCCATGGTCCGCTGACCATGGGTGGATCTGAAAACCAGCTCAACTTTTCATAAACAAGGGGCTAAAATCCCTTTGACTCATAATCCTCTACGTGTTCTGCATCCAAAAATAGCAGAGAATTTACATCATTTATAACTAATACACCAAGGCTTGGGTTTTTAACCCCAAAACTAACCTAGGGGACCCCAATCAAATAGGCCCCCAACACAAAGTTCGTGACTCACCCTTGAGTCAGTTGGATGATGCTCTAATCTTATTGTGAAGATCCTCTAGCTCAACCTGAATTACTACAACTTCGACAGTGCTCTGAGTGGCTGCCTGCTTCAATTCATCAACTAAGTTCTCTATAGTTGGTCCTTCTACGACCAACCTCATCATTTGTTGCATCTATTGCAAGCCCTTCAGCATATCCTGGATGGTCATCGTTATCTGATAACCTTCCTCTAACTAAGGTAGTAGCCTAGCCTTAAGCAAGGCTTCCTTCTTCTGTGTCGCGTCTACCTACGCTAGGAGCTTCTTCCCCTCCTATAATTTTACAAGGTGTTGTGCTGGTGTGATTGAGCGCACCGTTGCCCTAACTTCATGATACTGCCACTTTAACTCCGTGATCTCTATATTTAGTTTCTGTAGGTTTGGATCTTCCTACAGATTGGTGACCAACTCCATGGATTGCCCAGATATTGTTGTGCAGTCTACAATGGTGGCGTCTAGAGTGGCCATTCCTTCGTTGATCACGGCTCTGCGTTGCTCCTAGACCTCCAACAGAGTTGTGGGTTGCATCTTCAATGGAAACTTTGTTATCTTCATGTTGAGCTCAAATTGAACTCAGTTAACCTTAGCTTTGTCCTTGCACACAGCAGTGGCCAATTTTCTAATCTTTGATTTTGCATGTGTATCCTCAAGGATATGAATCTCAAGCACTGTCCTACATGCCTCCGCGACTCCTAACTCTATTCATGATCTATGCACCTGGAGTGCCTTCTTCTCCTGCAAAACCTGCATCTTTTTCAGTGATCAAATGTTGATTATTAACTTTAATTTCACTAACAAAACTGAGTGCTTGTTTTTCCCGGATGCGAAGCTCTTCCACGACTCCCTATAATAATGCATGTAATGACTCTAGTTGCGTTGCGGTAAGGTTTAGGCCCATATTTGGGAATCTATCAAGGAGGGTGCATTGTTCCTCGGTGTCAGCACAAACTGAACCTACATGCAAGGGGAAGATTCACACATCTTATGGCCATGGAACCATCACCATGCCTGTGCTTTGTCCATGTTCCAAACTACCTGTTGCATCGCTCACTTTCTTGACATCTGCTTGGATCTTGGTTGCTTGGAGCTGTAACTCTCAGAGATCCTTCTAAACTCCACCCAATGTTTGCATGTACTGTTGTTCCACCTACTGCAGCACTTCTATGGCAACGTTCTAGACATTATCAACGATCTCATCCAGATCAATTTCGGTGAGCACCATGGGATCAACCTGTGTTTTCTAAGCTTTATGCTTCTTTCGCAACATAGCTTGCTACTCCGGTTCACACCTTTTTAGAATGAAGGGGGTGTGCTACCCTTCCTCGCTTCTGTCACCTTGTCCTGTTTCTATTTATGTTTCCAGAGAAGGTAACTTGTCACCTTTCAAGGCCCTGCACCGCTTCTATTTTACCCTCTCCTTGGCAGCACATTCCTTCTCAACCCGAGCCTTCTCTGCAAAATCCTTCTTTTTTTGCATAGCCAAGTCCTCCATGGCCTGGTTAGCTGCCTCCTTCCTTTTCTTTGCAGCCACATTCTTTGTATCGATGCTTAGCCCAGAAATGAGATCTCAAGGGGCATGCCACTTAGTTGGCCATCATTCCACTACCTCCTACACATTAGTCTCCATCACCAAATATGGAAAGTCATGCCACTTCTGTGTTGGATCCTTCCATGCATAGATATACACCATGTGAAAGTCAGATTTGAATGTTGCATAGGCTAACAAATGCATGTACAAGGTTGGGGACAACCTTGGATGCTAGTTAACGGCCATGTGGAGACTTGCTTCCATCAGGACCCAAAAGATTTTCATCTCCGTGATCTACATGGGGTTCTTTGTAGCCCATAAGGAGGCGAACTGTGTTGCCTCTGGTAATCATTCTTCCAATAGAGGAAACTGGCTATCCTCCGACAGTTCCCACGCAACCAGCACAATAGACAACAATAAACAAGTGTAATGAAATGGCTTGGTTTCATCCTGGGCCTCGCTATAGTTTCCTAGGAACTCGTGATAGAGATACATGCACTAGTTGAGTAGTACGCCTTTTGCACACTCAGCAGCCAAGGACACTACAAGCGCCAAAAATTCATCTACATGAAATTCCCTCATCACCTTCCCACCAATATCTATGCAGCCAATTGAAATGTCAGGTTTGAGATGAAAAAAATGGAATACCCATACGACTTTTTCACAAGTTCATAATCTTTCTTCATTCACTCTGCAAGCTCCTTCTCTCCCGTCTTTATGCTAATCTCCTTTGCTGGGTTCAGACCTTCATGTGGAAGGTGTATAATCTTGTGAATGAGCATATATGTGATGGGTATAGGCCCTCCAAGCCACAAAAGCCCATCATGCACCAAAGTGAGCAGCTGGCATATGAAAATGATGTTAATGGGGGTGCGGTGGTAATGTGGTACCGATAGAAAGTTGAGCAATCCTGATTGCTCAACACCGCAGATCCATTCCTCTATTTCTAGTGCTGTCATACCCATTTCTTCATAGTAAACTCTCTTCATATACTTCTGTATTGCTAAGTGTGGGAGCTTAGCATGATC
Organism: Pinus taeda; assembly: GCA_000404065.3. Taxonomy (NCBI): domain Eukaryota; kingdom Viridiplantae; phylum Streptophyta; class Pinopsida; order Pinales; family Pinaceae; genus Pinus; species Pinus taeda. The sequence continues at coordinate 166,248 of APFE030176186.1, forward strand.
CGCAAGGTACAAATCCTCCATCTTCAATAATGGGACTCGTGTGAGCTGTGGACCTTCAAAAGGCACCTTCTTAGGTAGTAGGGGTGTGGAGATCATGAATTTCTTTGAGTTGGGTCTTTAGTGATCTTTGCATTTCCTCTTCTCGGAGGGATATACCTAGGGAGCTTCATTATAGGTTATGCGCCTTCATAATCAGTATCCTCTATTCTCTCACCTTCTTTCACCTACAGGTCTACAAACTTCTTATTATCCTTCATCAGTTGCTTATCTTTCTTTTGGACTAGTGTCGCGGTATGCTTCCCTGGGGAAGTGCATACCTGTACTAGCCTTTTCTGCTTCTCCTTTACTGCAGGTTGATTTTGTGTCACAACGGGTTGTTTATCTTTTTCCATGGACTATTTTGGCCTTTGTGATCTCGGTGTCATGGGAATTGCAGGTGTAGCTTCAACACTGGATACTTTAGGTCCTCAAGTGTCAGATATAGCGGCTTCCAAACACAAAGCCTCGGCGAGGTTGGTGGCAGTCATCCACTCCATGAACAACTTACGGGATTTTAGAGAAACGTCTATGTGGGTGAACAATTCCTCCCAAAACACTTGGCTCATAAGCGATCGACAACAAATCTAAGCAAAAATTCTAAGTTCACAAAGTGTTCTCTATTGGACCAAAATGTGTAAATTATAGGGGTTTTTGAATTAAAATCTGACCGTTCTGCCCAAATTCTGATAATTAATTTTGTTTTGGGAGTAGATATCCAAAGATTTTTGCCTTAAATGTTGTCATCCTACTCATATTAACCATATTTTGGCTATCAAGTCATGAACAATGACTCCAATGGTCACATTTTTGATGTGCTGAGTGAAACTTCCCTTCATAGGGCAGCTTCATAGGTCATATCGTCATCATCTTCCACGCGGCCCACCGGCTGCGTAGTCCTCCAACCTTGGAAGTGTAGTTTATAGTCCTGTGCTCCCTTGCCTAGAGCACTAAGACTGTCCTGCTGCCATATAATCATTGTGTAGGATCCCCTGTATATAGATTCAATCAACTTCTATTCACTCTTCCTGGAAAAGGTTCCCCATTTAGCTTCATGAGCTGAACTGCACATCCATTCATAACCTCCTTGATAATATATGGCCCTAGCCAATGCATGTGGAATTTCCCCAGAAACTTAGTGAATTTAGTATCATATAACAAGACAAGGTCATTTGCCTTGAACGTGCGAAGCTTGATGTGGCGATCATGCCATGTTTTTTCATGTTCCTTCTATACTTGCTGATGGAATCTAGCCAAGAATCGGTCCTCTTTAAGCTCCCTTAGTTGCATGAGCTATTCCTCCAAGGCTTCGCGATCAGCCATACCTGTGAGAGCTGTTATGTGCAAACTAGGCACAATATACTCCATTGGTGTTGCAACTTCTACCGCATAGACCAAATTGAACAGTGTTTGTCCTGTCATCTTCTTGCAAGTAGTCCTATACGCCCATAGTGTTGTAGGTACGTGCACATCCTAGTTATTTCGTTGCGTATTGGAGACCTTCGTTAGCGCATTCTCCAAAACCTTGTGAAGGCCTCGGTAGTTCCATTGGCCTATGGGTGATACAGTGTACTCTTTTGATGGTAGACCTGGAATTCCTTTGTTAATGCATTGATCATTTCATTGAGAAAGTGCATACATCTGTCGCTCATCAACACTTTTGTACAACCAAATCTATTTAAGACATACCGAAAAAAAAACTTTGTTGTTGTAGCCCCTGTACAATCCTTAACTAGTTGTGCTTCCGCCCAAATAGTGAGATATTCTGTCGTAGTGATGATATAGCGTGCGCCAATTTTCTTCCCTAGGGGATGAATTGGCCCAACGAAAAATAATTGCCCATTTTTCAAATGGCTATGAGGATGCTTGAGGTTATAATGGTAACTCAACCCTCTGCAATGATCAAGCCCTTCTCTGATATGCATCACATGCTTTACAATATGCCCTGGAATCCATGGGCAGCATTGGCCGCCATAGACCTGTGTGCAAAATCTTTTGTGCAGTCGCCTTTCATGCATAATGTTCTCCGACAGCCCATCCATGAGCTTCAGAAAGAATGCTATCTCTCTCAAAATCTGGCACATATCTTCACAATATTTCATTAGCACCCATCTTATAGAAATCTCCCGTAATCATTGAAATGTTTGTCGTGCACATGACTAGTTCCTTCTTTCGCTAACTTGTATACCCTTATCATGCCATCCCCATAGTCAAAAAATAAATAATGTTTACAAAGTGATTATCTTCTACGTGCACTATGAATAACTATGCATATGGCAACATCTCATCCAAATTATTTGGCTTCTCTATTGTTTCAATCCGCAACAGATGGTCAGGTCCTACATTCAACCTCTCTGGCTTCAAAATTACTTCAAATTCATACTTCTGGAATACTAGTAACCACTTGCAGATCTTCCCCCAAAACATAGGTTTATTTACTAGGTACTTCAAAGTAGAATGATCTGTGTACATCTTGAAATGATCTCCTAACAGATTGTGCCTGAACTTCTGTAGAGCATACACCATGGCCAATCCTTTGCGCTTAGTCCTTGAGTAATTCTTCTCAGCCTTAGATAATTTCCTACTCGTGAAGGCTATAGGGTGCTCCATTCCTCCTTCACCGGATTGCGTTAACACTACACCTAATGCAATGTAGGAGGCATCCACATGTACATGAAATTCCTTCTTCCAATCTAGGAATACTAAGATTGGCGCAGTGACCGTCGTTTCTTTCAAGACATCTAAAACTATATTGACATTCTTCATATCAACAGAATGTTGCATCCTTCTTCAATAGTTTCTCCTTAGGCACAATAATCTGAGCATATTCTTTGATAAATTTTCTGTAATAACTCGTATGTCCTAATGTCATGCGCAACTGCTTAGCACTTCTCTGGGCCTCTAGATTCACTTTCACAACAATCTTGGCAGGGTCCACCATCAGCCCTTGCTTGCACACCACATGACCCAACAAAATTGTGAAGGGAACACAGAATAGGCATTTCTTCAAATTGAGCATGATATGATATCTGTGACACCTATCCAACATTAGATGCAGACTTTCTACATGGTGCTACACTAAACTAAACATCGTCCAATCATCAAAGTATACTTCCAAGAACTTATGGATGAACTCCTTAACCACTGCTATAACTACGCGAGAAAATATCATAGGCACATTCTTGAGTCAAAACAACATCACAATATACTCGAGGAAACCCCATTCTGTCATGAAGTTTATTTTGCTCCAATCCTTTGGTGTGATCTTGATCTGATGGCACCCTGAAAACCCATCAGTAAATGAGTAGGTCTCCTGAGCTCTAACATTGTCTAATACTTTAGCGGTAAATGACGTCGTCATGGACGCATGCATCATTAAAATTTGTTAGATCTATGCAAATCCCTATTTCACCCTTCTATTTCTTCTCCTGAACAACCATTGGGCTCACCCATTCAGATCCCTACACAGGTTATATGATGCCCACCTCCAGCATATTATCCAACTCCTGATGAACCTTTTCCTTGTATTTGGGATGAAGATGGTATGACCTCTACTTAATAGGCTTCACATCCAGCTTGAACATAATATTCATGATGCCCAAGTCGCCTATTATGCCCTTCAGGTATGAAAACTTTGTAGGAGAAAGATCTTGGTACTCACAGAGTAGCTCAGAAACTTATCCATAGTGGAATCATCCCAATAATCCCCAATCTTCGCAAACTTCGATTCTGCGTTAGTACTGATGTTTACTTGATTTTTCTTCAATGACATGGTGATGTCTAGGTTCTCTATTTGTCGGCCCTCAACTTCGAGATACCCTTCTCCTTCTAATATATTAATGTTCATTGCGTCCTCATCATCTTCTTTGGTGGTCATATTATAGCATTCCAGTGCATGGCGCAGTTGGGTGCTCTAATATGGCTAGACCCACTCCAATAGTTCTTGTTGCAGTCTAAACATATCTGCCTTAATCTCCTGATGGGCTTGATTGAAGCTCATGAAGCCATACTCAAAACTGAAGGTCAATAAGAACCCTTCCCTCAATATATCCCACTCTGCAGTGCCATGGCGAAGCTCCATCTCCAAATACCAGTTCATGGGAATTATGTCCAAAGTATGGTAGAATAGTTATACTCACTCTAGCTGTGGCTCCATTCCATAAGATTTAATTTTTCTAGGTGATTGTATGGATCATCCTTCTTGCTATATTTCTCAGCCCATCTAGTGTTAGGCTACCCAAACCATAACCTCATCATTCTTCTGTAATCCCTCCATCCATCAAAGCTATCCTTGTGTGTACCCCACCATCATGTGGGCATAATGCGTAATGCCAAATATAACCCTCGGAAGTGGTGGCACTGAGGGATTTCATGCTCAAATGCATCCAAAAACATATCCATGCTAGTTAAACCGTCATAATAAGGTAAGTTCCTCACCTCTGACAAAACATAGCACGGTGATTTAGTCATCATATTGCGCCACAATGTGGATACTTCATGTAAATGGTTATGTCCATGTTCCAACTCTTCATCAGAATTAAAGGTTCTGGAACTATGTCGGTCCCATGCAATCCATCCATATGTCATGGAATTTATCCAGTACTTGTCTCGCACTGTTATTTTATAGATCTGGTACAGTTCATCGCTACTTTCTTCATAATCGTAGACTAGCTCAGTGTATCAAACTCCTTCTGCATGGTCCAATGGTACTACAACCTGAAGCAATTTCATTTCAAACGACATTGTCGTCTTCTTCAATTTGATGAACCCATTCATGTCAATGGCCCGATCGATTCCCAGGAATAGAGGTATGGATTATTATCATCAACAATATTTATCTCATCAAAGTAATTGATTGCGCTCGCACCTTCGATACCAACAGTTGCTCCATATAGTTTTCCCATAGGGATGATCTTCTGTTGGTTCGCTATTCTGAGCTAAATCAGAGACCACTGCAGCATAGGTCTCCCCATCCTTTCCCATGTTTTTTTCGGCAACATGTTTGCATTAGATCCTAGATCCAAAATGACCTGATCCACTTCATAGTCTCCTATCTATGCGGTGAGCCTCATCTCACGCCCTGTTCGTCCCTTACGTTTACCAATTTGTCTAACTACATGGTGTCCATAAAGGGTGTTCTCTTTGCTGGTGCATTTGTTTATTAACTCTTACCAGCCCTTCACAGCTTTATTATCGTACAATGGTTTCATGTAGGTATCCAAGAACATGGTAAGTACATAGGGATCAACCTCTGTAGGTGCACTGGTTTCTTTCACTTTCTTCTGGCTTCCTCAAGTGGAGGCCTTAGGGAAGCTCTTCTTGGCTTCCATAAAAGTTTGCTTGGCACACTCCAGATCAAAACCAACTTCCTTTTCTAGGGCCATGTGGACCCATTCATCATCATTAGGTTATTTACCCTTATCATCACTAGTCATTATTCCACTCCTTAGCACTATATTCACACTTCAGTCCTCCTCGCAGGGCTCATATCTCATCATTTGTAAGTTCTGCATCGTCTGTTGAGGCTATTCCTTCTTTTCCTGCATCTTATCTATCATCATCGAACGTTCTTCTATGGTATGGTCAAAATGGCTGCAGTATTGATATGATGGGCATGTCTGATTCCGACACTCTCGTATGTAGTGTCTTGGTGTTCCGCAGTTGTACTAGATAACCTGTCTTCGACCTCTACCAGGCCCTCCTCCTCCTCGACATTGGTCTCATCCTTGATATCCTCCACGCGCTCTTCTTTGGGGGCTAAGTTTCTGCTTGCATCTGATATGTAGGTGTTCTTTCCATCATCTGCTCATAAATATGGCAGTGGCGCTCATCATGGTCCATAGATTTACGGAAGTCACAAAACAACTGCTGGGGTGTCTGAATGAACTTTTGAAGCAAATGACAATTATCTATTGTGTGTTTTCCTACAACCTGACAAATATTACACCATAGCACAACCCCCATGCTAAGCCCTACTGGGGCTTCTAGCTTCAGGGGGATTGGTCCCCCTCCTATAATATAATTCATGAATACGGGACAATGGTATTTATCGTGCCCCCAGATCTTACACTTCAGACATCAGAATTCCCTACACACCTCTAGTTTAGCCTACTTGTCATTCTTAAAGCTTTGAAATCTAAGAAGAGGCTGTGCAACTAATAGTGAATCTGGTGTAATCCCAAGGTTGGATCCTTAATGGGCGTTGCATGTAACCTCATTGCGATTTTGAAGGCTTCTACCTGATTTCTTATCTTCTATTGTGATAGGGAAATCCTCAAGTGTGGCAGAAGTTAAGCTATAAACCATTTGTGATGCTGACCATGTGTGAGCTGCATGTTTTCTTCTTGAATCACACATTTTAACCTTTGATCCAATTACCAAGGCATCACATCAACACTCATTGGATTTCCTTAAATCCAACTATTGACTCTGATTCAGACTTAGGATTACTGGAATATTCCTTTAAGGAAGCCTTATTATTTTCTAGTGATGCTAAAGGATTATCAGAACAATACTTAATGTTCCAAGTCAGTGTGCGATCCTATAGAGCAGTAAGCAATTATGCCTTCTTTATATTGTCATCAGTAATCTGTTGTGATGTCCACACAACATTCACAACAAAATAGAATTGATTTGTGTCTTCATTCCCTATGCCTTTGAAAATTGACAGCTTCATGGTGTTCACCATGTTGGATGGTGGTGGTGGAGGTGGAGGTGTGGGCGAAGGTGTATACGGTGGAGGTGGAGGTGGAGGTGAAGTGGATGGCTGATGTGTTTGCGAAAAGCATGTTTTATTAGATGAACAACACTTCGTAGCAGAGTCCATTCCTCCCCTTCATCATCACTTACATGAGGTCCAATCAAAGGACTATACTCCAGTCCTTCTCTTTCTCGATCTCTAAAGAATCGCCCACTTTGTGTAGATCCGAACATCAAGGTAATGGTATAACCCTTTTTCCACACAACATTTTAATCCAGATCTTCAAAGATCTTAGATACTTACCTCGTAGTCCTTTTAAAATCCTTTGCTCTACTTCACTATAGCTAACTAAGGTATCAACCGCAAACTCTGTAACAAATCCTCCTATAATTGGATATAGCTAGTGATCAATAGCCCATGCGATCTAGTTTTTAGAGGCTTTCAATTGTCACACTAATTCAGGAGTCCAAACTATAGGATTATCAAGCTTCCACCTTCCTTGGATGGCTATCAGTTTGGCTAACCACTTTTACAGTTCAATAGGAAAAGTGCAGAAGAAGATCTCATGTATCTCTATGCATAGGTACCTGTTCAACCATTGTTCCTTCAACAGGTGTGGATTCCTATTATCTTGCGCTGCAAGCTCATGAGTCTTCTGATCCAACCGCTTTTCAATTTATTTCTTGGTCAGACTCCAGTGATCTGACATCACATATCTCTTTCATGTCGATCCCAGTCCCGATAACAAAACCATTTGTTGGATTAGGGGGCCCTAACCGAAGTTCAGAGTTAGTTTTTCCAACCAACAAAACCCTACACTATTAGCTCTTTTGGTAACAACTTGCGTAGTGCAAGCTACAGTCTCACCTGAAGCAATATGGGGGATGTTGGAACCAAGCTTGCACATCTAGAGATTAGTTTGATGTATTTTAGCACCCTAGATCTCCCTTGACGTAGATCTATAAGCTCCTAGGTCTTGGTATTGTAACTCTATTCAAATAGTCTTCAAACCTTCACGAAGGTCTATGATTAGCTTTTGCAGACCTTTATCAGTTTATTTATCCACTTATGTGAATCAAAGAGCAATATTAGATTAGTGGTATCGCAAAATATACTTAAGTTATTTAGAAAACATAACATAATTCATCACAGTCTTCACAAAAGTACTTAACATGTATTGCGTTCATCTATTAAGACTTATTCAAGCAAATCATGCATCATTAGATCAATAGTTCATAAACACATTATTCATCCACATCATATATCATAAACATAAGTAAATAAAAATAATTATACATGAGAATTCTACAATAATCTTCTTTATTGATCTTCACTTTAGGTTTATAGACTCAAGACTACCCTGCGCACTTAGCTGTAGGGCTCTAGGCATTCAACTACAGACTCTGCCTAGGCCTCTGCACACTCAGCTACAGATATTTTCTCTCATACCTGACCCACTTCTCTATGCTATCACTTCTAAGATTCCATTCGTCATCCACACCCATTATTCCCTAGACTCTCTAAAACACACTTATTTATAGCCTTTTACATACAATCCCATGGTCTGTAGACCATGGGTGGATCTCAAAACTGTCTCAACTTTTCATGAAAAAGGGTCTAAAACCCCTTGGACTCCTAATCCTCTACATGCTCCACATCAACAAATCACAGATACTTTACATGATTTACAAAAAAATACATCAAATCTTGGGTTTTTAACCCCAAAACTAACCAAGGGGACCCCATCCCAACAAGTATTAAGACAAAATTCAAAGATATATTAGTACAATCAAGAACACTATCTCCAATAGAGAAGCGTTAGAGCTACCACTTTGTCCTCCAAAATAACTATCTTCCTATCTAATTCCTAGTGGGAGGAGGCAAGGTGAAAAGTCTTTTTCTTGAGCTATGAGGGTGTATATATAGCCAATGCAGTGACTTGGAGAACATAATAGTCAAAAGGGGAAAGTGTTGAGCATTGAGACTATGTAATGCGTATACCTTAGAGGTAGGAACTATGAATTACATGATTCCAAGAGGCAAAGGATCAACTTGACGGTTGAAATTGCACAGTGCATAGTTCTATGGGGTGGAGTGAGGTCAATTTGATTAAGCAGGAACTTTCCAAAATTTGACTAAGTGTGGGACCAGTGAGGTAGAAGTGAAACATGGATTGAACTTATAAATGATCACTCATAGTGAGAACAATTGACATCAAAACATTGAACACTTAGTATGAAAGAACAACATGATCTCCTCAATGCGACAACAATACAACAACCTCTTCCAAGTTCGACACTTAAGATACACTTTGCGATGACAATAACAACACTTGTGAGATAGTGCATGAAACTTTGGGAATGGGTCTAATACATGTCTCTATGATAAATAGGACTTATCGACACCAAATATTCCTCTTGGAATAGACCAAAACACTACTTTTGCAATGTGTGACACTTCCCAAGCCAAAAGATGAAACTTAAGGTCCCTTCCAAAAGGGACTAGAAAGCTTAGAGAATATACATGGAATGGCTCTTAATATTAGAAATGACAACATGAAAGCTTAGAGGAGGCTTGAAAATCTGAGTGCAGGTCAAAATTTTTGAGGGTGTTCTAGCAGTGATAACACTTGGTGACACACTAGTACATCTCCAACTTCTCTACCTTGGTCTAATATTCTCTATAGTGTTGCTTTCTTCAGGAAGTATTGATTCATTTTATGGATTGCTTTTGCTTTCCAACTTAACCCAGTTATAGATATACTCCCATTCATTCCTTTTCTAGTTGAACACATTCATAATTCCATCCATATCAAAACTGTTTTGATTTAGGAGAAGGGTAATTATTAGAGATCTTAAGATATTCAGAGTCTTAGTATTCATCTTTATTGTTTGTTTGCTGCTAGGAGGCCTGGACGGTACCTCAACGGGGTTGCTATAGGAACACAAGCATGATTCACATCCAGCAAGCTTGGTCAGTACCTCTGTGAAGTTGCTTTCTTGAACTGTCTGTGTAGGAGGTCTTTCTATTCTTTCACCCTTTATTTATTTTAATTTACAGAGCTATGCAAAGGCACTTATTTATTTCATGAGGTCGAAGAGGGATTCCAACTTATTGAGAGAAGAAGAGGTTGTTCATTTTGAGAAGAATATATAAATATACCTCTTATATTAGCATGCTCATTAATATTTTCCACTTAATTGGATCAGCATCAAAAACACCGAAATAAAAAGAACCGAGTGTATGAATAAACTTCCTAGAATAGACACAAGGATCATGGTTCTACATGAGGCTCTCCTTATGTAAGGATCATATTTTCTATTGAAACATCATCGACCAAAAGTTCTCAACTAAGATGAAGAAGGACTAAAGGTTAACCAAATGTTGTAGTGTCACAAGGCCCTTTTCCATTTTCCACATGAATTGGAACCAAATAAAACATTTTCATACAAGGCTTATTCACAAGATCGAAAAGACAACAAAAAAGACTAAAAATGATGAACAATCAAATAAACATGAAAGACTATATACATGGGGTAGGGCACAACTCTAAAATGTTATTGAAAATATTGTTTCAAATATTTGTTACTCACATGAAGAGAGTCCATCTTCCCATCCAAATATTAGAGATGACAAGCGTGGTGGCCAATCTTTTCATGAACAACAAATGGTCTGATCCACAAGGACATGAATTTAGTGTTCTTCTGTTTCTCTATATGGGATTTACCCACACTGAATTCCCTTTTCCCCACAAACATATTATCAAACCATCGCTTGATACAACTTTGAAGAATGGAAAATTTTCCTTTTGCTTTCCTCCTTTCTTCCCAAAACTTCAAAAGAGTGTCTATTCTATTCTAAACTAGAAGACGAGGATTTCCTTGTGACTCTTGACATAATTGAAGCGATGGGAGGTAGATTTTAAGAGGTAGGATGTATTCTTATCCAGACATGAGAAGGTAAGGGGAGGTTTTCAAAGAAGGTTTAGGCATAACATTGGAAACAAATATAGCATTCACCAAAGCATTGTGTTAGTTCCTTTGTTTAGAGTACATGGTTTTCTTGATAATATGGATCAGGGTTTTATTGGTTGAATGAAAAAGATTGTTACCATGTGGATAATATTTAGATGAATGTTTCAATACAATGCCATTTTATAATGCATGATCATCGAGTTTAAGTGATGATAGATAAGTTGCATTATGTAGAACAATTGAGGTCAAAATGTCAAACCTAGTAATGATATTATGTATGAGGAAATTGATGACTTCCTAATAACTCACTTATTTGAGAAGAACTTATTTTGTCCACCATGTAAAGTAATATGTAGCAGTGAGAATGTAGTGGTGTTAGTTCGATGAGTATGGAAAAATCTCAGTGATAATGTCCAATCCCCATTTTTGGAAAGGTTCTTTTACAACAATAGGTTGCAATGGGGGAACTTACTTCTTATCTTAGAGAGCGCATTTGTAGAAAATTGGACATTTGTGGGCATAAGCATCAACATATTTGAATATTGTGGGCTAATAGTAATTGACCCACATAATCTTGTGCATAGTAATGTCACCCGTAAAATTCCCTCTGGCTAGTCTGTCATGGAGGTCGCACAATACCCTTTTTGAATTAGGTGCTTCCAAATATTTGAGAAGTAACCCGTTATGGTGCTTCCAGAAAGGCACTCCATGTACCAGTTGATATGATAGTTCTTTAATGATAGTAGCCCTCTTCTGTAACGCTGATAAATGTTAGGGAAGGGTATCATGCTCAAGATATTATCTCACATTAGCATACCAAGATGTGGATGCATCAGTGGGTAAATCTTTTTCAATGTTACATATTTCCATTTCCTGCGCGTATCCAGAGGAATCATCTTCCAGTGAATTTGTCGCTTTTGTTGCTAGCCAGCATAGAACACGATACTTTCTCGTGTAAACTAGTTTAAACTCAAGATTGTTCTCTTATAATATTGTCATCCAGTTCAATCTTATTTCACCTAAATCTCATTAAAAAACAACAACCTAACCATTGGGGGAACTATAAAGAATAACATTAATTTTCGATATATAAGGCCTAAATTGTTTCATCACCTTGTACACTGAACAATCTTGTCTATCAATGATGTTGTTATTTAGTTCAATTCCTTGTGAGTTGGAGCTCATGAATGATATAAGATATGTGTTATCTTGATCATCCTTTTTCATAAGAACAAAAAAAAAGAGAATTATCATAAGAGAAAGTGCATAACATAAAATATTTGCTGAAGTTTGGGTTGCTAAGTGTTGGAGATTTTGTGATTGCTTTCTTAATACATACAAAGGCATCCTTTTCCCTTTTATACCATTTATAGATGGCAACCTTATTTACCATCTCCTATAACATTTTCACTATTGGTGTGTAGTCTGAGATGAATTTGTGAAGAAAATTGATCTTCCCTAGGAAGTACTGCATAACTTTCTTATTTATCAGGAAGGTCATTTGAATGATAGTTTGGACCCATCCAGAGTCCACTTTAATCCCACTCTTTGTGTTGGTATCACACAACATAATTCCCTCAGACAACACGAAATTTTCTCTTCTTAAGATTAAGAGATATCTTGTATTTGGAACATCACTCAAAAATTTTCTTTAGGTGATGCAAGTGATCATATCTCCTCTGTGAAACCAATATCTCATAATTAAAGTAAGCCACAAGACTCTATCTAGTTAAACTATGGAACACAATGTCCATGGTGCGTCAACAAGTAGCACCTGCGTTAACAAGTCAAAAACGCATTCTTTTGAAGGAAAATGTACCCCACTTGGTTCTAAACGTAGTTTTGTGCCTTTCGGGTTCTGCCACCAGAACCTGGTTGTATCTCGAAAAACGATCGAGTAATGAAAAAATTTTGGACCTCGATATTGTTTGCAATATTTGTTCTATTGATGCATAGGGTAATTATGTTTATCCGAGAAATGATTCAAATCGTAAAAATTGACCCACAGACGTATCTCCCAAGACTAATTCGTTACTGGAACTAGATTGGAGACCTATGTTGAATGACGAACTTTAAATATGATTCAAGCATATAACAATTTTCTTAATTATTTTTAAATGATGGGGTCAAGCATGGGATGAATGTTTCTCATTTTTTGTTGGAAATGATTGACCTCTTATTTAATGGGAATTACATGGTAGATTATTCTCATATCACGAGTCCTATTATCATCATACATCCATGTGATGACATCTCGATACTACTTATAGATGCACATAAAATCTTGCTACTCTTGAGGTGCACAACAAGTACCAAGATTTACATAGTTCAGATCCTCTTTTGTAACAACATTTAATTGTTGATGTGACAATGTGGAGCTATGAGTCTTTACATTAAGAGGTCCCTTGAAGTGATTTTATAGGTCATACAACTTTTCCAATGTCACGACACCATTGGGCATCGGATTTCCTTTGCTTGCTTGAGCTAAATCCTGAAAAATTTTCTCGCGCTCGTATTACTTGATAACTGTGTCCTTCAATACATCAACACTCACCATGAAATCCAATATTTGTTGGTCGTCATTGAAAACAGGAAAAATAACTATGTTATCAAGAATGGATGACCAATAAATAATTTCAACAAAAAATCCATCCCTTAATGGTGATACCTAGAAAAAACATTTTCTAGCATATCAATATCAATGCTATGAATTTTAGGAACAAAAATAATATTAAAACCTTGGAATTGTGAAATTAAATGCCATGCCTCTTATTCATAATTTCTAATATTCTGCGACACATAATTTATTTTATTTTGCACCTACCGTGTGACAATTTTTGAGTCACCTATTGTTTTGAGCGCTTCAACTTTGAGGTTCATGGCTTTCTTCAAGCCTAGAATCATCACCTCATATTCATAAATGTTGTTGGTGCACTCAAATTCCAAGTGACAAGAGATCAAATGGTTTTTCTATTGTGGTCCTATTAAAATGCAACAAGCTCTAGATAACTCTTGCATTTTTGAACCATCAAATCATAATATCCAAATATCAAAGATACAAGGGCTATGTCCTATACTACTACTATTTACATCTTATGTACAAAATTCATTTTCAAGAGTTAGATTTCGAGGAAGGAGTTCCAACTGTGTATTTGGTGTGACAGGTGAAGGTTGTGCTAGATAGCATCCATGATCTACTTCCAAAAAACAATTTCTGAAAATAACATCTACAAAGCCCATTGGTTCATTTTTCCCTCAAGTTGTGTCACAATATGTTTCATGCAAGGATCACTTTCTACTAGAATATGGTTTTTTCCTCCCTTGCATGGAAGAAACAAATGTGTCTTGTTAGTCAAAAAGTACCCTTAAAACTTGTTGGACCAATGTCTGCTCAACAGTAAACCGCAGGGTTAGGGAATATCCACAATTATGATGTTTATGCATTAGTGAATTATATGGTTAGATGACAAGTGAATGATAATATTTTTGATTTCACAAATGGCCTGGACACATGACATATCTAGTTTTATGATCCGTGCATCAATTTTAACCCATTTAGCATTAATTTTCTTAGTGATAGATAATGGCATAACATTCGTAGATGCACTAGAATCAATGCAACAATTATGGACATTATAATTAAATATTTCAAAAGTTAAATGAATTGGATGGAAAAGAGATTTAGAATTCAAATAGACAACATTAGCTACAAATTCTATAATATAATAACAGTTATCATACATTACCTGAGAAGAAGAAACTTCTTTACCTGTCAAAGAGTGTGATGAGAGTGCTTGGATAATTAGTTCTCGTTGACCTATTATCATTGCAAGCTAAAAAATTGAAATATTGGTCCAAGTTGTTTTCATATCAAAATCAAAATTATTATGAGTAACTTCCAAATTAATGGGTTGTGGTAATGAATAAGGTGGTGTAGCTTTATTCAACGCTTCAGGAGTGATGTACCTATTCTTCTAGTTGATGATTGTTTTCTTAGAAAAAGGAGCACTTCTATTCTTGTTTTGGGAATTCTTAGCTGGATTAGGTGGTAGAAATCTACATAATAATTGATTTTTAAGTTCTTACTCAGAGACATGTCCCTTTCTCCTCAAATTATAATGGTCAGTTTATTGTTAGGGAGGAGCTTCACTCATTGATGGTTCATGAACACTCTACTTATCAACATTGTATATAACATTAAACATATTCTTTCAGTGTCCAACACCCAAACTTTCTTTAGTCATGACATGTTTATTTTCTTCTTCACACTGCATAGGTTGTTCTTCCACTAACAAGGTATCAACTAGACTAGCCATCAGAGTCTTCATATTGTGATTCCATTGTGGGCATGTCTTTTATGAATTTTTCAGCTGATGAAAAGTGAAAAAATTATCCATGCCCAAACTTTTGACATTGAACACCATGTTAGAAATTTGAGCAGATTTGGTTAGTTGACAATTATCGTTCTTTTTCAGGAAAGGTGGCCTAAAATACTTTCTTCTAGTAGTGGATGCCTCACTTGACCTTGTATTTAATATGATACTTCATTGATGAGAAACTTTGAAGACTTGGTCAATATTTCCATATCAAAGGAGTCTTTCTCCTTAGCTTTGCTGGAAGAGGCTTTGGTTTTCTTACTACTTTCCTTGAAGTCTTTGGGATCATCGTTGTCTTCAAAGACTCCGATATAATGCAAATATTTTTTGATAGAAAGAGTTTCTTAAATGTTTAAGGCCAAATTATTCTTTTCATCTCTTTTGACAAGAACAAAATGTTATTTTGAAAGGCAGATTTATAATAATCTTTAGTAATGTCATCATGAAGTTATACATCAGTGGAGAATTTGTTCAACAAATGAGTAAATATTTGGTTAAAATATTTAAATCTTTCTTTATCCTTAATTTTTAGGTTCCCAATGTATTTTAATAATAGGACAAGAGTTTTATTGTCAAGATTTTTTTTCCAAAAATAACTTTTTAAACTCCCTCCATATATCTATTGAATCGGTTGGAAGGTTGTGATACCATAAATATGGTATACCATATAAAGTGTATGAAAGTATTCTACAAGAAACATCATGAAACCATTCCTTGAGCATCCGTAAATGCGTGTAGAATTCATCATATGGTATGCTAGTTTGGTATTCTTATCACGATAAAACTTTGACAACATATTTTCCACATGTTTTGGCATATTATGAAGATTATACAGAAGATAAAGTGTCCCTTAGGCCATCCAATCTAATTTTGCGTTAGCCATGTCTTTATCTCTCTCCTCCTCTTCATTTAATTATGAAGAGGCCTCCCCTTCAATATCAAAATTCTCCTCAATGGGTAGAATTTCCCCTTGGTGAATTTTTCCTTAAGTGGGATCAACTAATTCTTTAAGGGTGACGATAACCAAATCTTCCTTTGAAGAAACCAATATGCCATTGGGAGTTGTTTCCTTCTTTAAATTCTTATGAGATAGAATAACCATAACAAGGAGTAAACTAAAATCCCTCACAAATTGATGATTAATGGGTTAGATAGTCTAGATATGATTGTAAGTAACATCAAATGCTTCTACTGGACAAGATTGAGAAGTTTCATCTCTCTCAGGAGTACGATTTGGAGTGGAAATGGGAATGTCACTCCCTAGTGTGGAATTTTGTTGGTTAGGATGTGATGAGTTATCAGCCATAAAAGGGTGGCTTCCCTCCTAGTGCCTGAATGTTGACAATGTTAGATCCCAATAATATGCAAGGCGGTATCCTCAATGAAAAGTCCCATTTAGACTTTGCATCATTTAGCGTAGGAGCCCTTCTAGAAATAAGGCTTGGCTGCATTTTTTCTTATAGATTTTCCTTGGTTGTGATGGTCAACATAAGAGAGTAATGTACATGTACGTTTGAATGAACAAGTGAGTATAGCTTGTGGAATGTTTAGTCATAGAATGTATTTGGGTTCTTTGACCAAAGGGGATATAAATGCGAGCCTTTAAGAGAAGAGTAATAGTACTAATCTAGTAAAGACACACGAGCACATATATATGAATGAATAATTGATTAACTATAAAATTAGTTCACATAGATGCAACAATCATTAAAACAAGTGCAACACACCTTCAACAAGATAAGCACCAAAGCCACTAAAATAGTTCAATTTCTTTAGTACCAATTAAAAACTCATATATCGCATACATTCAAAGAATAGTCTTACAACATTTATGACATACACATCAAAGAATGATGCCTAAATGAGCTTCTAGTATTAATTAAAATTTTCGTGATACATCGGTACAATGAACACCACTAGATCCAATATTGGAGCATTAGAGCTACCAGTTGCTCCTTCAAAAGAACTATCTTCCTATCTAATCCATAGTGGGGGAGCCAAGGTGAAAATCCATTTTTTCAAGCTATTAGGGCATATATAGAACTAATGGGGTGACTCATGACTCCCATCTAACTCTTAGACTTCCATCATCACTCATTGACTTCCACATGACCTTTTGACTCCTTCATGACTTTTCACATTCTAAAGATGACCATTAGGCTTCCACATTACATAACATTTCTAATATATTGAAAAATACATAACCATATTGAAAAAATGATGTGTCCGATGATTACTCATTTGATATCTTCACATAACACCTTGACAACACATAAAATTACATTGATGGCATGGACTCAATTATGATGTGGCAATGTTGAGCCATTATTTCTACTACTATCTTTGTGTCTTATTGACAGATGTTACAAGCTATTTTTCTTCCCCCTTCATAAGGATTTAAGGTAGGGACTCTTCACTAAGATTTTTCTCTTTAGCTGTTTCCGGAATCTCTTATCCCTTCATCTTTACAACGTCATAGATATCTTCTAATATAATTTCATCCTCCTGTGAAGATGCAGTACTTGCAAATAGAAAACACTCATGAAAAGATGAAATTACTATGAAAACTCCTAGTATAAGATGCTTCATGAAAATCATTGGTTGAGATGGATCTGGGTTTTGAATTGAGAGGAAAAATTAGGGATTACATAGTGCGTAGCTCCATGGGTTTAAAGTGATGGACTGAAGATTGAGACTACATAGTGCACATTTCTAGAGGCTTGTGAAATATTGATGCACAATTGAGGAGCTTAGTGAGGCAGCCTTGAGCCTTAAGGTATCTCAATGCATAGTAAAAGAGAGAGAGGCCTAGGGATTTCATCATTGAATTTGTCAAGGAGGCAGGATGATAGCTTGAGGCATACCATTATGCGGTGTAGAGAAAGGGGCTGAATGAGAGGGTGAATAGTGCAATTATGGAGTTTAAGGGGAAAGGGTTGAGCATTACGTAGTCTTTGGAGGCAATAAATATGCATTATGGATTTCGAAGAGGCAAAAGATTATATTGAGGGTTAACATTTCGTAGTTTGTAGTTCCAAGGGGTTGAGTAAGGTTAAGTAGATCATGCAATAATTTTCTAGAATTTGACTAAGTGTAGGATCAATGAGGTAGAAGTGAAACCAGTATTGAGCTTATGAGTTATTAATCACACTCAAACTAATTGACGACACATCATTGAACACTCAATACACAAGAAAAACATGATCATTTTAATGTGAGTCCAATACAACAACCTCCTCCAAGTGTGACTCTTAATATACACTTTCCAATGAAAGTGACAACATTTATGTGATAGTGGATGAAGCTTTGGAATTGGGTCTAACACATGGTTATATGATAAATAGGACTCATCAACATGAAATTTTCCTCTTAAAATAGACCAATAAATTGATTTTGTGATGTGCGACAATTCCTAAGCCAAAAGACAACACTTGAGTTTTCTTCCAAAAGGGACTAGAAAGCTTAGAAAATATACATGGAATGACTATTACTACAAGAAACAACAACATGCAAGGTCAAAGTAGGCTACAAATTTTTAGTGTAGGCAAAAATTTTGGAGGGTGTTGTAGTAGTGACAACACTCATCAAGGATGGAAATTTTTTTTCCATCAAGACACAAGAAAGAAAGTAAAAAAACATTCCACTGGTAAGTGCCAACCAAGCCAAAAAATAAATCAATTCTAGCAAGAAGTAGTTTTACTATTTTTAAGAGAAAATTAACATGTAGAAGTGTTTGTAAGAGTAAATCCATCCTTGGAAGGGTGTAGTAAGAAAAATAAAAATGATTTGGAAGAGTTGCTACATGTGTATAGTGATGTGTTTTGGGAGCCTAAAGGTTTACCACACAAGAGGAAAGTGGAGCACAAGATCCAACTATTACTAGACTCCCCATTACTAAATATTGGGTGGTATAGGAAGAGGTTTAAAGAATAAAGTGAGGTGAATAATTTTTTTTAGCAACTATTTGACAGGGTATCATTCGACTTAGTACATCACCAAGTATATGTGTATTAATTACAAGGTGTTGAACAAAATTACGCTAAAAAATAGGTACACCCTACCCATGATAGATGATATGTTGGACCAGTTACAACAAGTGAAGTAATTCACCAATTTGGACTTAAATTTTGGATATCGCTATGTTCAAGTAAGAGAAGAAGATACCTAGAAAATTTCCTTGAAAAGCATGAAAGATTTTTATGATTGGTTCGTCATGTTTATTGGACTATGTAATGCATGGACTACATTTATGAGGTTAATGAAGGATATAATGCACCATTTTATAGATTAATTTTTTATTATCCATTCATATGATATATTGGTATAAATTTATACCTACAAGGAGCACATTTTACATTTTATGTAGGTGTTGGAGACATTAAACATGCACTAGCTATTGGAAAATCTCGAAAATTGTGAGCTTACACAACAATATTTGATGCACTTGGGGTATGTAATAGGTGGAGGAAAACTAAAGATAGAGCCTTCCACGATGGAGCTCATCATGAAATTTATAGTACCTATTGATATTTCTCAGGTTAGGAGTTTTATTGGGGAAAAAAGTACCTAACGAAATTCATAGCCTCGTTTATAGTGGTAGCAACACTACTCCATTCCATAACAACAAGTGGAAAGAGTAGTGCTACTAAAGAAGAATGGTAGTCAAGCATCAGTCTTGACATTACCAAACTTTCATAAGCCTTTCAAAGTGGAGATAAATGCGACTGGGTATGTTATGTGAGCAGTCTTGATACAGGGAGGAAAGCTTGTATGTTACCATTGTGAAGTATTTCAAGGGGAAATTATTATCTACCCTACCTATGACAACGAGATTTATGCCCTAGAGAAAGCTACAAATAAGTGGAAGCGCGATCTGATGAGAAGGAGACAATGATCCACACATATCACCAACCATGATAGTACCTGCTGGCCCAAAGTAAGCTATAATATATTAAGCATTAGAAATGGATGGGGTTTCTATAATAGTTTCATTTAGTGATTAAGTACAAGAATGGAAATACAAACAAGTTTGTTTACATGCATTCAAATCCATCCACATCAAAGATCATAGCTTTGGGAACTTTGATGCACATGGAGCCATTTATCCATGGCGCATACAAAGAGTCATGCTCAGAGTATGGGGACTTCAAGGAGGTGTTTCATGAGTTGCAGTGCTAGATTCATCTGGACAACGGTGACAACACCATTGACTAAGATCTCCACCATGGGTTACTCTACATGATGGATAAGCTATGTGTTGTTAAATATGAATGATTACAACTAATTAGAGAGGATCACGCCTCTAAGGTTGTAGGAAACTTTGGTGTAAGGAAGACAATGGCTAACTTACAGAGGTATGTGTATTAGTGAAAGTTGAAAGAATAGTTAGTTAGGTTCTTAAGATGACACATTCTTTGTTATACCAACAAGACTATTAATAGGAAATAGGATCTATTTAATCGCTTACATGTATCCACTCATCCATGGAAAAACATTGCCATGGACTTTGTGGGAGGTTTACCAATAACTAGGAATGGATATGACTACATTTTTGTGGTAGTTGATAAGCTCAGTAAGATGTGTGTTTTGATGCCCTATAATAATACCATAAATGGGTAAGAAGCATCAAACTTATGCTTTTGATAGGTATGGGTGCACTAGGTGCACTTTTTCATACCAAGGAATATTTTTTTAGATAGAGACATGAGATTTCTTAGTGAATTTTTTGCTACATTGCGGGAGAATATGGACAACAAGTTAAATAGGTCTACAACATTAAATCCACATGTGGTATGGTGGTTCAAAATATTTCTCAAAAATTCAAAGTGTTACAGAGCTCAAAACCTAAATGACTCGATAGATCTCTGCGATCTAAACCCAACACAGTTCGTTTCACTTAAATTTGATATTGTATGTCTTCAATATCATGCTCATATCGGATTGGCAAACAACTAAATGTTTTGCAATTTGGGTTGCAAGTACACCTAGTCAGTAGTTTGTGCGCTGACTGGGAATCTGACTGGGCATTTGAATATGTTTTTATGGGTCATTCATTTGCTGAAACTTGTCTTGATTTTATTGGTTTGTTTAGGTTGTGATTTCATTGGTGTAATGATAGACCAATTGGAGAGAGAAACATGGGCATATCAGTGGCTACCATGTGGCCTACTCTTACATGGAAAATTTTTGGTTCGGGTGGAATAGAGGCCACGTGGGTCAAACCCACAACCTCAAACAACAACTCCAATGACCTAACTGTTGGCATTATGTTTCTGGTATGGTTATATGTTACAGATGTTGTACTTGATGGAAACACCCATGGCATGGCTCTCAATATGATGAGAATTAAGAAGTACGCAGGAGAAAAGTTCACGGAATTTTATGCAGAGAAAAGTTTATAAAAGTTTATTTCATGTGGAGAAAAGTTCACGGAATTTTATGCAGAGAAAAGTTTATTTCATGTGGGAAAACTTACCTTTGGTCCATGGTAGTTAGTCCTTGGAATTTGAACCTATGGTTTTTGGACCATGGCATCTCGACAGACGTGTTGATCCCTAGTATTGAGTTGATGGTATTGGTTTGTTATGGTTTTGGCCCGTGGTATTGGTCCATGATTTGAGGAAGAGCTTGCCTATATAAAGCAAAGGAGATCATTTGGCTTGTGTATGCTTTTGAGTTGAATATCTTAAGATATGAAATATTGGGTTATTGTTTCAAAAGCTCGATCTATATGAAAGTGAAGTGGAAAGCGAATTTGTGAAGGGTGATCTCTCGAGCACTGCAGCTGCGGAAGTGAGGAGGTGCCACAGGAGACGCCGCAAGAGGCGCCACAGGAGAGGAGGTGCCGTAGGAGACGTCGCAGGAGGCACCGCAGGAGACGCCACAGGAGGTGCCACAAGAGACGCCGCAGGAGGCACCGCAAGAGATGCCGCAGGAGGCGCCGCAGGAGACGCCGCAGGAGGCGCCACAGGAGACGCTGCAGGAGGCGCCGTAGGAGACGCCGCAGAAGGTGCCGCGGGAGGCGCCGCAGGAGGTGCCGCAGGAGGCGGCGCAGGAGACGCCGCAGGAGGCGCCGCAGGAGACGCCGCAGGAGGTGCCGCAGGAGATGCCGTAGGAGACGCCACAAGAGGTGTTGCAGGAGATGCCACAGAAGGCGGCACAGGAGATGCCGCAGAAGGCACCACAAGAGACACCACAGAAGGCACCGCAGGAGATGCCGTAGGAGGTGCCGCAGGAGATGCCGCAGGAGGTGCCACAGGAGACGCCACAGAAGGTGTTCTGGGTTTAGTTTTCTGTTACTGTGGATTTGGTTATCTGGGTGACTTACTGATACTTGATGATCATTTGATATTTATGGATCCAGTTTGAAAATTTATGAAAAGTGG